>JAAAKQ030021510.1:3179-17726 GCA_010016005.3 Zanna intricata
GATATTATAAATTTCAAAACCAATTTATTTTGAAATGTTTGTAGACCACCATAATTATTAAAATAAACTCTTAAAGGAATTCATGAGATTTTACCTAGTACAATGTAGTGTACATAATATAAATTATTATTGTTTAGAAACTGTTGTTTATCTAATAAGTAAATATTAAGTGTATAATAAAATAATATATTGTGAGTTGTGCTTGTTTATTTATTATGTATTTCTGTCAAATTTAGTATTTTTTTCCATAAAATTTATTTTGTTCAACTGTGTTGGCTCTTGCTATGTTTAAGTTGTACATATTGTGGTTAATATCTGTGTCTTGTTTCTCTGGAGTAATTTAAAAAGTTTCCGCAGATGAATAAAGTTTATGAGAATGTTGGATGCAAGATCGATGGATGCTGCTGGAATTTAAAGGGAAGTGTATATATTTAAATTATGAAGTTGTAATTTAGCATACTAGCAGTACATAATAATTATTATTAATATTAAATAAAATAAAAAAATATCATTTATTGCTTCTTTTTTAATTCAAAAGACTTATGAATCACAACTAGAAAATTGGATAAGAGATTAGCAAGCTAATCACTATTCCAACAAGCCAATAATTACATAAACAAGTAGTATATAGAATCTTCTTATAAATATTTTATACATAATAATATAATCAACATTAACTACCATAACAATAATGATTGCAGGTAGTCTTGCAGTAGACACTAAGTCCCCTCTTGAAAATGGCGTAGCAATTATAATCTTAATGCCAGGTTTATGAAGGAAAGGAACCATTGAAATGGTTTCCTACTGTCTTCTTCATCTAACTGAATATACTGTTGCATAATATCATCCCAAGCTTACCAACATGAAATTGATATTCAGCCCTACAGGTGAAAACTTTATTCTGTTTATCTTAGAGATGGCTGTATAACGGACATCATTGCTCTCAGAGAAAATTGCTGGGACTAGTACCACTTGTCACTCAAGTACTTATGTGTATTTCAGCATAAGAAAGATTGGGAGAAATGGTGTAAAAAATCAAATAACTGTATCCCTTCCTCTTCATTATCCATCATATTCACTTTCAACACAATGAGGTATATATGTAGAATATAATATGATGTATTTTTTTTAATAGATTGTAAAAACATTGGATAAGGTATGATTAAATAGTTAAATGAACAATAATAAAAGTAAATAATTTTTATTTTAAAAGAAAATGTTACCAATATTGCCTTTGGTATTTAATTTTAAGTGAAAAGTGTAATATTTGGTAATTTAGTACTCTATTCAGAATTTTTTTCTTTAAAAGTGTTTTTGATGTAATAGGTTCTTTTTTGAAATGAAAGAAAACAGACTTATGATACTCCATAATTACACTGAATTATATACTATTCATGTCATGTGACAGTCAAAGAAATATAAATTGAGACAAATTCTATTGTAAACTATTCTGTTAGACTTATTTACTCAGCTGAAAGAAATTATTAATAACTGTTTACTTGTTCTATTTATTTGATGCTAATACTTTTAGTAAAAATTTATTAATGTAAAAAAACATAAGTCTTTAAAAAGTAAGGACTTCTTTTGCAAAACTAAATTTTATTATCACAAAACCACAAAAATCAGTTAAATGAATATAACATTAGCTTTTGAATTCATTTTACTAGCACATTTAAACTAATTTTACATTTCTGATATTCAAAAGATAATAATTATGATTGGTCATACTGATAATAAAACAAAAGGAATTCGAAGAAACTTTGCCTTAAAAAGTAAAAGGACAAAAAAAAATCAGTCATTAAGAGATGGAAATCAATCATTATGTATTCTATTAAAAGAATATAGTAAGCATTGCACTCTTCATGGTGTTCATTATGTTTTCCGTGATGATGCATCTTTCATAGAAAGGTATGTATCTATATTATAAAAATGGTTGTATAAGGTATATTATAATTTTATTTGATATAATTATTTCTATTATTCTATGTCAAAAGCATCACAGTATATAACATATCTTAGGAAATATAAGTGATATTCATCAATAATAACAACCAAGGTAAGCCTAGGGTCTGACCTCCAGTATCAGTTTCTGACCAATCCTTTTGTTTGTTCAAGCTTAATGATTTCTTTTGCCACACTTTCTATGCTTTTCTATTAATTCTTTGTTGTTTCTACAAGATTTTTCATTCTTCACTTTCTCTCTCAGACTTCTTCTGGAAGCTTCCCTACTTGTTAACAATATTTTTTACTCATATTCAAGGAAAGATATGTAATAGTATAAAACTTAAGTAAGTTTTTCTCAGAAGAAAGGATTATATCATTACATTACATATTTAGTAAAAATTAAAATAACACCTTAGTCTTTGTGCTTTACCTCTGCTACAATAGCTGACTTTTTGTATAATTTTCTCACTCTCTTCATCCTCCTTTTAGTCACCCTTATAAACTGGAACATAAATTTTCCTTAGTGCTGTATTTTTAAAATTTTTCACACTTCTTTCATTATTATTTTTTTTTGTTCAGTGAATGGGTAATGAGCAAGATTTCTTCTCCATATAAAAATACAATTTTAATTATTGTATTATAGAGTTTTTTTTTGAGCAGCAGTTTTAGTTAACAGTGCAGAAGGCTCTCCTGGCTGTAGTTTTCGCTCTACAGTCTATTTCTAGATCTTCTGAGTTTTTAGTGACTGATATTAACCCAAGTATTTTAACTCACTTCTGCAGTTAGGTTTAATTTTTTCGACCCACCAGGTTAGTCTAGTGGTGAACTTGTCATCATCAGGAATTGATGTGATGTTAGTGAAGGTAACAGAGTACAATAGCATGTGATTTTTTCTTATGGAGCTTCAGAAAGGAATGCTATGTGCCTCTCACTGCTGATTTCAAGGGATTTGAAACTTTATGACAGCAGTGCTGCAGATCAGTACTGATCAATTACAATATTCTCAAATGTCTATGGGGTGAAATAGAAGTAAATCTGCATAGATGAATATATTTATGAACATCTATGAGACATGAAAGTAAAATTTGAATAGTTATCTTTGTTTTGATGTAATAAAATTTAGAATATCTCTCATTCTGAGTTAACTATAAAATGTTTCATGCACTTGTGAATAACTTTGTATTGAATTTTTCTAAAAATTCTAAGATTTCTTTTGAAAAAAACTTAAGATTATATTGTATGTTGCTGATCAACAAAAAATCTTAATGTGAAAACATTTTTTTCAGGAGTATATGGCTAAGCATTATATTTTTGTGTTTCATCTGTGCAAGTCTTCTTGTAAATACAATGTGGGTGAGGTTTAGTCTTGCTCCAACAGTAACTGTCGTGAAGGATACTCATTTGCCACTGCATTTGTTTCCTTTTCCAGCAATAACAATTTGTCCAAACAATAAGATCAAGAAATCTATTGCCTTAAAGTATATATCCAGGTAAAGTATGGTTTATTTTTACCAAGTGAACACTTTATTTATAAGCTTTTTGATGTAACTTAACAAAATGATTATATAAAATACAAATAAACATTATATCTATTTTATACGTTTCTTGAAATTAAAAAGTTATTATTTTTTCTTGAGTAAGACTTAATACAACTAGTAAACATTTTAATACAAAGTAAAGTACATTTTATTCAGATGTACTTTGCTTTGTTTTATTTTCTACAAGCAGGATAATGGCCTTATTTTGTAAAGTCAGAATAATAATTTTGGCTCATAATGTATCTAAACAGACTGCTCATGAGATTGCCATTTCTCCATTGGAGTTGGAAAGTTCTAATTAATACCAAAGTATCTCCACTTTCCTTTGTGGTAAACATATTAAAATCAGTGAACTTGTAGAGATGTTTTCAATAGCTCTTCTTAAACATCAATTAATAAGTTTCTAACAGAAAATGCTATTACAAACACTTTAATTCAGTGCAAACATTGCAATTCCTACTTATTCTGTTATGACATTTTTTGTTTTTTTGTCATGTATTAATCTATAAAATTTTGTATCATAAACATCTTATTTTATACAAGAGAAAACAAAATTTTGGGGAAATGGATTAACAAAGAAAGGAAAGAACTTTAATTTATAATTTTAAGTTCAAGTTGCAGTACATAAGAATATTTTTTCTAAGTTTTTGACTATGATGGTCAGTGATGATAGTATTTTAAAGATATAAACATTTTAAATAAGTTTCTTAAAAACTCATTTCAAAATCTTTTCAATCACCTTGGTGAAAATCTTCAGGGACTGATGCTGCTATTCTCTTTTTCTTTTTTTTTTTTCGCCTCCAGAATCACCGTTAGGTTATATCTTCAGAGTAATGTCATTATATCTTTCTAGTAATGCCATTAAAACAAAACTTAAACGTTATTACTAATACACAAATTCCTCCTTAATAATTTTTTTCACTTTAAATTTATGTCACATTTGTCATGCTGCTAAATTATATTGTTTCCTGATTCTAAATGTAGTTATTAAAAATGTACATTGTTCATTCTTTTACATTTGCTAAAAGAGAAACATTAAAAAATATTACTGAAAAAAAGATTCTTTATATTCCAAATTATGTGTTAAAAATTTATTAAAACTGTAGTAAACTTTTCAAAACAGCCTTTCTGACCCAATTTAACATTATCCCTTTATAAGATCCTTCCTAAGATCAAGAAATCTATTGCCTTAATGGAAAGAAAGTTAAAAAAAAAGGATAAAATAGGTCATTAAAGGGCATCATCAGGGCTAATTGAGTACTGAAAGATTCAAAATATTTTTGTATCCAAAAAAATGAGCAGAAGGAAAGATGTGACTTTCTGAAAACTGATAATTGTGGAAGTAAGATTATGTCTTTTTAATAATTCAACTTGGAAGATAAAAATTTTGATGATTTTCAAGAGTTATTTGAATTAAACCTAACTAATTACAATTAATTTTAGGATTTTCATTTTATAATTTACTAATCTTTTTTTTAAGTAATTTGTAAAAAGAAGTTTTAAATTAAAATTGAATTATGGTGTATACTACTTACTGATGAAGTAAATTTATTCAATATTAATGTTTGTAATAAGTACATGAAAATAATTTTTAATTAAGAATAGTTTATGATTTTCTTTGAATATTTCAGTACTTTTTTTTACAGTTTTTGTTTTATGAGATCTATTATATTGAAGTCTTATATTTGGAAGAATACAATATGGCATGTAAAATTCATAAGAAAATATATATGTAATATTTAGTTAATTTTTTTCCTTTTTTTTATAATATCATAAATAACTTTTTACTAGGTTTATTAATGAAATAATTCTTCTATTATACATTGTATTTGATAAAATTGCTTAACTGATTTCATACATAGGGAGATTGTTAATTAAGAAACGTACCTAGGAAAAAATGATTTCCTTTCTATCAACATTGGTATCTTTCATCAGTTACTTTTTGCAGTTATTTTTACTTGATTTTCCAAAAATTTGATAAAATGTAATGATTTTTTCCAATCTACATCATTAAATTTATGTGATCTTTACTCATAAAAAATTATGAAATATATTTACATATATGTACTAAGTTTTAACGCAATACCATAATCTTGAGGGCAGTAATGATTTTATTTTTGGTAGTTTCTTTGTATTAATATGTTCTTCTAAACTGTTAAACCATACCAAACCAAAAATTTTGGAATTTTTTTACTTTTAGTAAAACATTTTATAGTATGTGATATTTAAAAAAAATAAGTTTTCCTTTTTTATGGTTTAATATGTTTTACTTATTTTTATTAATATTTAAGAATATGTAATCACTTGAAATTAACATCAACAATATTCAACAAGACTTATGATGGAAAGCCTATTTCTTTCTATCTCATTATGAATTCTTATATATGCTAAATATAGCAGACTTTGGCATAAGAGTTTTATAATTATATTTTGATAAATGTAACAGAATACTTTAATTTTATTAATCATTAAATAACAGAAAACAAGTTTATTTTATAACCGATAAAAATATTTCCATAATAAGCAATAATGAAAAAATTAAAACAAAAAACTTAAAAATAAAAAATTAAGAACTCATAAGAAGAATTTAATAGTTGTGCCAATAATAAAAAATTAAGCATGTAACGTGAGCAGAAAAGCTCATTGATGAGAGAAATACATGTTTATCCAAGGAAATTTAGAAAAGGGAAATAGATGATAATTATTTACAAATTCATAATGAAATTTTAAAATTATTAATTATCTTATGTCATAGTTCAAAAGTAATTCAGTTTTATCAACATACAAAATAATTTATCTAGAATTTTTATGGTGGATATTGTCACTTTACTTCAAACTTCAGATAAATATTTATACTTCAAATTTAGTTCAGTATTAGTTATGTAAACTAGGTAAACATAAATTAAAATTTCAATACCTCCATATTTAAATCATAAAAAAAAACAGTAAACATGGAAAATTATTATCGCTCCCATTATTTATGCTTAGAATTTTATAAAGTTGTGTACAATAAATTATAAAAATGTTGGTTAATTTTGCAAAAAATATTAATATTTCAGATACTTGAACATATCAGATGATAATAACTTAAAACAAGCTCTTCACTTTTTAAATGTTCTTTCTTTATTTCAACATCCATACTACAGTAGAATGTTTGAACATCTGGATCAATGTGCTGATATTTTACCGAGTCTTCAAGATATCAATATAACTGATCTAATGATTCAGGTTAGTAACAATTTTCCATTTTTGATATTCATTTCATGTGCAGTGAGATGAATACAACTGTATTAACCTCTAACTTTATAGTTAGAGGTTAACATAATTGAATGTACAAATTTATGTGTGGGTAAAGATCTTTCCAAAAACTCAGTCCAATCTTGTTGGTTCAGAAAATGGTAGCAGGAAATTAAATGTTTTTTGTCCATTGAAATTATACAGAGGAACCTAAATGATTCAATAAAGAATTAGGATTGAATCATTTATAATCAATTAAATGCAGGTTAAGATAAGATTATTAAACATAGTAAAGAAGAAATTAGAGTTGATGGCTCAAGGAATGTTAATGACAATTAGAAGTATAATTATTCACATTATTTAAATAAAATATTAAAAAATACGAAGTGTTTTACAATATAATGCTTGAAAAGTTATTTTAGTTTATACAATTAAGTTTTCATAATTAAATACTGTGGAGACTTGATAATGATAGCTTGGTTCTTCTTCTTGATCTTGAGTTCTTTGGTGCAGATCTTTGACTCTTTCACTGAGTAGTACTTTGACTACAGAGGAGAGTCTGTGCAGTAACTGATTTGGGTCCATCTGACACAAATGATCAAACCATCTCATCCTCTGCACTTGGATCTGCTCTTCAACTGTTGGTTGTTGCCCACATCTGGATCTGATGACTTCTTTCGGATATGGTCATAAAATAAGACTATACTAGAGATCTCTTACAAAATATCTGTGGCCTCTTCATCACTGTTGGCAAATTTGGCACTGTCATCTGCAAACATCAGGTTGTTTAGGTAGTGATCCTTATCATATTGTACTCCACACCTTTCTGTAAATGCTCTTCTCATTATAGCATCAATTACAATGTTGAACAGCAGTGGACATATGACATCCCCCTGGCAAACTTCTCTTTGAATGGAAAATGTATTGGATAATTTGTTTTCTATTCACACACAGCTGTTGACCCATTGAACAAGTATATTGCTTGGAAATGGGGAATGGTTTCCTGAGGTGAGTACATGTTCAGCTTTCAGTGCATTCCACAGTGTAGGCTAGTGGATGCAGTTGAATGCTGACTTAAAGTTGATGAACACAAAAACTGTTTGTTTGTATTCCACAGTTCATTCTTACTTCCATCAGCTGGCAGAGGTCGAAGATCTGATCACAGCAGCCACAATGTGGCTAACATCCAGCTTGCTCTTCACGGCTTATCTGTTCACAATGTTTCTGAAGTTGCAGTTAAATCACTTTCACGAACACTTTGCCAATGATTGAAAGGAGGCTGATGCCGCAGTAGTTTTTGTACTCTTGGTTGTCCCCCTTTTTATGGATTGGTATGATAATGGCCTTCTTCCAAATGGAAGGTACATATTCTGTGAGCGAGATCAACTGAAGTAGTGTGGAGTAGATGAAGCAGAATGTCTCCTCTAGCTTTAATCGTTTTCACTGTGACCTCATCCATTCCAGGTGCTTTACCATTTTTCAACAACCATATTGGGACTTTAACTTCTTCAGTCGTTGGTTGGTCATGGTTTAACAGCATTGATGGTATATCAATTTGTGGTGGGGCTGCAGATGATCCTTGTGGAGGATTGTGGTTGTAGAGTTCCTGGAAAAACTCCTTCTAGCACTGTAGTCGTTCATTTGGTGATCGCACAAAGGATCCATCAACTTTTGGATGTTGTTGATTGATGTTGTCTTCCTCCTTAACCTTCTGAGTGTGTGGTACAGAGTATAGTATTCGTGTTTGGTTTAATTTTCCATTTACCTTAACAAAAAGACAGGAAAACCTTACAGATAGGCAGGTAGTAATGTCTGGTAGATCAGTTTTATTGAACAACTCTTAAAACCTTTAGTATTATATCATTCAAGCAATATTTAATGTAAAATGACATCATTTATCTTATTTTTTAAAAATTAAACTTCACAGTTTACATTTTCTAAGTATTGTCTTGAGTTACATTTTGATTATTGTATGAGTTGAAATCTTATTGTTGGTTTAAATGTTAAATAAATAAGAAAAGTTTAAATAGCTTAAAAATTTAAATTTCTTTAAATCTTATAATTAGTATAATTATAGAAATACAAAAGTCAATACAAAAAAAAAATAATCACCCTAAAAATTGCATTCACCTTAGAACAAAGCAAATAACATACATAGTATCAACAATTTATATTAAAGCAAATGACATGCATAATCTTAACTTGTAACATATTTTAGGAGCAAAATCTCTATATATTTAATTTCTTTAAGCTGTTTACATTTTTACCTATTTTATTTTACTTCCTGAAGTAAAACTATAATCAAAACTTTAAAAAAAATTTATTACATAACGTAATTGAGGTGAACCTAAAATTTTTCCTTGTGATTACTTTCCCGATTATGATTCTTTCTCTGAGAGAATTATAATTAAAAAAACCTTCTCCCTTAAAAAAATAAATAATATTGCAATCCTTGCACATAGATGTGAAAAGTAGCTGGTGAGACATAGTGTCTGTTGATGTATTAATAAATGTTAATGATGGGTAAAAAATTAAGATCTACTGCAAGAAAATAACATTCAAATAAAACCAATATTTATGCAATAAAAATTTCATTAACATTTTTTATTTACAAAGAATTTGATAGCATGGACAGATATCAATAACTTCAATTCTAAGAAAAAACTGATTACTTATTCTAGAAAACACAAATTTCTTGAGCATACATATCACCATCACCTTTTCAACTACAATGAAATAAGCAAGCAGCCAACAAATTATTAAAATAACTTTAATGAAATGTATCAAATAAAGTAGAAGTATTCAAACCGGAAATACTGCTTTGTGTGTAATATTATAGATTTTATTGTAATAAATTTTTCAGTTCATTGTTAACTTAGTTGGTGACATACTAAAAAAAATCATACATTTAAAATTTGTAAACGTTATCATTCAAAGGCTGGTTTAATATTCTTATATCTGTAGAATAATGCTATCAGCAATTACAGACAAATCTTAGGCCACCTGATAAAATGTATTATGTTTAGAGTTACAGGGTAGACTCAGTTCCTTTTTTTTTTATCAAAAATGTGCGGAACAGATTGATAATCAACACACAAGAGAAAATCAAATACACTATCAAGTACTTCATCAAATTGAATAAAAACTATTAAACAATTTAGAATTCTTCTTTTCAAATTATTATATGTTCCAGAAAAAATCTATTATGGCTGTTGTACAAAAAAATGACAGCTAATTTTTAATTTCTAGATTGTGACTAGAAAAAAATACAAGATATTAGAAACATTTTCAAACATATTTATTAAAAAAAAATTATTACATGAATATCAATATGACTGTAGATCTGTGATTTTACATTTGTTAAAACAAAGCTTTCTTAAATACAACAAAGTAACTCAGGCATGAACAGTAAACTGATACAACCATTCACAAATGGCACATACAGCTGGTGATATACAATACTTATTGATGTTAAATTCTTGTTTCTGATGCGCAGGTGCTACCGGCATGTAGTGAACTATTTTTAGAATGTTCATGGCATGGTAAACCAGATAACTGTTGTGATTTGTTTAGTATGCAACGTTCTGAAGAGGGCTTCTGCTATTCTTTCAATTCTTTGACTTCAGAAAAACTAAATCAATGGTAAGACCTAAAAAAACCTTGAATTTTGGTATCTGATAATGTCAAATGTTTGACAGAACAAATAATAAAAAATATTTGACTTAATATTTGATAAAAAATATTTGTCTAAAAACCATTCCGTTATAACTTAAATGAATGACATTATTATCTGTGTATCAACACAAATGAAAATAGAAATAAATATAAAGGATGTCCACAAATTATTTAGACAGTTAAAGATATTTGTTAAAATTACAACTGAGGTTAAATAGTTTTGAAATGATTATATAATATCAAGTAAATAATAAATATATTCCAGTCATTAATGAATTTTTATTTGAGTCCCATTTCATTGTGCAAATGATATTAAATTTCTGTCCATGTCTTAATACAGCTTCATCAATTATCTCTATAGCAGCAGCTATTCTTTGTTTAAGGTAACCCTTATTAATGTGGTATACAATATCTTTTATACAGCCCTAAGAAAAATTCTATAGGTTTTTATGTCTGGAGAAAGTGGGACCAAAGAATCAGTTCAGCTATTTCTATCTAATAAACAGAAAATTATTAATTTAAAAATTCATAGATGTAGCCCTTCGGGCTGGTCTAGTAGTTAACGTGATATCGCAAATCAGCTGATAAGTCAAGAGTTCTAAGGTTCAAATCCTAGTAAAGATAGTTAGTTACTTTTGTATAGATTTGAATATTAGATCGTAGATACCAGTGTTATTTGGTGGTTCATTTCAATTTACCACACTTATCAGGAATGGTCGATCTGATTGTATAAGACTACACTTCATTCACATTCATCAGGGATATGGCACAACATACCATGAGAATGTCAAGCCAATTGTTACTATCAATTTAAAAAAGAAGAATGAAATAACAACCTTTAATTTATACAGAATATGTTCATTTTTCGACAAAAATATGCAGAACAGATTGATAACACTGAAAGACAAAAGAAATTTTTTAAAGTTTCTCTAAGTGTGATACCATTTCTTGAAGTGCTTTTTTGAATATACTACAGATCTGTAAGTACAGTTTTTCTATCACCCTTAATTTTAAATAAATTACGCTTCAATAAAAATTAAGGGAAAATATAGTTGAAATCTGTAAAATTTTTAATTTTGCATGGTGCCATACCTGTGTTGAATGATTTCGATGATGATCTTTTTTTTTATAAATAGGCTCAGGCACATCCTGAATTAATATTCAACAGTAATCGGCTAGCATGTTAGAATTTAATTTCCCTTTATAGCAACCTTCCATCACCGAAATATCTTGGTGAAAATGTTCACTGTGTTTGTCACTTACGTCTCTGAGCTTGTCTGAGAAAAAATTCAGATATGAGTGGAGGAAATGTGTTTTCACAGACTTATTGTATCCTATGGCTCTGGAAGTAAGAAGTTAATTAACAATATCGTGATAATTGTCGGACTTTTGTTTGCCAAAAACACTTTTGCAAATGTCTTTAAATGAAACCCAAGCTGTACTATCTACATTGTTTAACATTGAGTTAAATACATCATCTCTTACCAAGTCTCTTATTTGAGGACCAATAAATATTCCTTCTTTAATTTTTCCTTCACTTACATTTGGAAATTTCTGCCTGATATACAAAAATCCAGGACTATCCTTGTTCATTGGTTTTACAGAACTTTTCATTGGTCCCAAATGGATATGGAGAGGGGATAAAAATATTTTTTTTTGGGTTCAAATAAGGGCTCGTGAATAATTCTTTCCCCATTTGTAGTTAAGTTGTCTCATTTCTTCTACTCTTTGGTAACATAATGTTTATCCCTAGCTCGGCTGTCCCATTCACAAACAAAATACATGTACTTAGTATAGCCTAACTGCATGCCTAGCAAAATAGCTATAAATTTCAAACCACCACATATGTTCCAGTTATGTTTTCTTTAATTTATTTTTTCAAGAACATCTTTCATCAAATTGTATGTCTCTTCCAAATAATGCCATAAGCGATTGGTATTTGTTATCATTGTGTAGTAGAACCACGTTTAAAAGTGGTTCTACTACACAATGCTAGATCTCGGTACACAAGTGCTAGATCTCGGGTTTATGAGCTTGTCTTAAATGCAACATAAGCTCATCAATATTTATGCAATAAACCAAATTATTTTCATCAATAAATACTGAGAAAGTTCTTTTTGTTGGCTTCGAAAGCCCAAAATGTTTGTACTTTTTTGAAGTAAATTCTAACCCTGCAGTCTTGATTCTAAGTTTAGCTTGTTTTTTTTGATAAATCTAAATATCTAACCAAGTCATTTTATTCACGCTGTAATATAAGATGTGGCTTATTAGAAGATAAATCAAAATTATTGTTGTCTTCTTCAGTACTGCCTGGTTCTTCATCGCTGCTTTCGAAACATACATTCACAGGCTGCTCATGAAGGCTCACTCTTCAGGAATTGGAATATTTTCATTGTGAGGTATAGGCCTGATTGCAGATTGAAATGAAGGATATTTTACAGCGTGTTTAGATTTTTTTGAAAATACTTGTTAAATAAAAATAACAATCAGTTATATGTTCCTATGGTTCATGCCAAACCATAGATACACCAAATAGTAAAGCCTTCCCTTCAGCCATCCTCTTAAATATACAGAACAATTAGTGCATACTAATGAGAAGGCCACATCTTATCCTGATTACCAATTTTACACTGAAAGTACAAATGATATGCTTTTTTAATTTAAAGGTGCAATGGTTTTTTATTTGATTTTACGATAAACTCACCACATACATTACAAAAGGCATCCACAACATTTACATGATTTCAAGGCATTATGACATTGCACTGTTAACAAACTTAAGACAACAATGAGACTGAACAAAATTAATTCATTCCTAAATCCAGCGCTTAATGAACAACACAGCTGTGTTTTCAGCTACATGTTTTGACCTACTCAGACATGATTAATCTTGTCCATGAAGGCTCACGCTTCAATATTAGATATGATGTCATAGCTGACCTCCATGGCACAAATATTTGGCGAAGCGTCTTGGTCTTTCATGCAGAGGTCCCGGGTTCGAATCCCGGTGTGTCATGGCATTTTTCACAACGCTATTTATTATTATTAAGAAAGTTTCTTCAAATAAAGTTTTGCAGAATGCTTGCAGCAAAATCTCTTAATTGTGGTTTTTTTAGTTGAATTGCTTCCAATAATTTATGCAAAGAGCTTCGGATTGTATGTAAAATTTTGGAATTATTGATTTTAGTAGTTGCTGTTTGGATGAACTTAGTTGGAATATGAGGTAAGACCTGAATTAACAAAGACATGGACATGTCCATATCTTCGGAGTGGTAGATACACAGTTCTTGTTTTACCATAATTTGCTTATGTTAGATAGCAAACTGACTGATATGCTGGAGGATTTTTTTCTATATTTTGTTATAATTTCTTTGTGTTTGAACATCTGAGTTTGTTTTGATACATTAGAAAACAGATCACACTTTTTCTTCTGGTATAGTTAATTTTGAAAAATTTAGTCTTTTATTTCTTTCTAAATAAAAAAAAAAGTAAAAACTATAATAATAACCTATTAACATCAATATAAAAAAATAATTATTTTGTTTTTCCCTCATTTAAAATTGTAATAAATTTTTTAAATTGTTTAAAAACTTTGTAGACAATGGGTATTTACTTGAACCCAGTTTTAGATATAAGTAAGCAAGTATTTATAGTCTTAAAAAAACTTATAAACAAAGGTATACAAAGTGATATTTTTAATCAAAAATAATTTTTTTTAAATTTGTGAGTCTGTACAGTTCGTACTTATGTATCTTGCATAACTCAAAAATGATTATCTGTAGGATGTTAAAATTTTGGATTTAGAACTGTTGTACATCTAGTTGTGCACCTCCCATTTTGATTGTATTACTGGACCAAAAGTGTCCAAAAAAGTCCAAAATCCCCAAAAATTTGGATTTTGGGCTTTTTTTAAACTGAAGTAATAAGCCCTCATTGAGAGCTTTTCAACGATATATCTTTACTGGTACTTACTTTCATTGGTCCAGAGTTATAGCCAAATAAAAATTTAATTAATGAAATATTTTGATCTTACAATTTAATTATATTGATTTGTTAATAATTATTAACCCATGATTGCAAACAATTTTTTACAGTAAATAATAATTCAATAATAACAATTTAAAAAAATATATATATAAATATATATATATAT
>JAAAKQ030021521.1:0-17726 GCA_010016005.3 Zanna intricata
ACAAACAAACTAAACATGCTACATAACTGAAATTGTGGACATATGTTCGAGATGAATGTACCAACATAACAAAATAAGAAAATTGACAATAGAATGTATGTTGCCCACATAATTTGAAAAGTCACCTTACTTTTTGAACACACCTTGTACAGTTAAGTTTACTTGACATTTAAGCTATTACGTCTGATACCATTTATGATAGTAAGATTAAAAGTACATAAATAAATAGATTTTGTTTGTAAAGAAAGTACTACTAATAGGTTCATTAAACAACTAAAATTGATTCTTTGCGCCCAGATAGGGAGTTGCAACAGGTTTGGTAAGCAACTAATCATCAGCAAATCATCTGGATTAGTAAAGGGAAAAGAATTTAACATACTGCAGTATTTGAACTATTATTATGTAAAATTTATTCCACAAATAAATGTTCTGTTTTTTTATGTCAAACAGAACAGAACAAACAGAACTCCTGAACAACAACCAGAACCAGGGTCCATCAGACCCTGAAATTATCTTATCAATGTACAAAGTATGGAAAATAAAAGATTAACAATGAAGATTTTTTACAAAAAAAGATTTTAAATTAAACTTACATTCTGCAATAATGTTTTTAAGTTTTTCAATTTCTAAATCATTGTATGTCTGGACAGTAAATCCCAATCCCTCTAAAGCAGTTGTAAGACGTTTCACATCTACACCAGAACCTTTCCTTTGTGGCATATCTCTGAATTCTTCATGATTAAAAATAACTGCTTTCCCTCGTCTTGCATGCTTCATGTTATATTCCCTTGATGCTCTTTCTGCTGGCATAATTGCTTCAGGTTTTGACAAACTGGTGCTGCTACTGCAAAATTAATTTAACATTTTTTTATTACGTTGGAAATGAACTAAAACATTACAATAATATTTAAAACACCACAAAATTCAATATTTATTTAATTCAATACATACTGAATTCAAACTACTAAATTTATATTAATTCAATATATACTGAATTTTGTAGCGAAAATAAAATTAAAACATTCTATAACTCTTATTTTAGAATCATATTAATCCATTTCTTTAAAATTAAACACCTTGTTAACTAAACATTTTGGATATGATTAAGAAATTGCTGACATTTAACTCACTATTAAACAAAATACTACCTTCAAATAGCCGTATCTGTAAATTTCCTTTAACTAGATTCATCATAAAAGAGAAAAGAGCAAGTTGTCTTCCTTTAACAACCAAACACAAATGTAAAAATTAAAACCTCAAAAATCTATATTATAAAGAGGTATTCCTAATCCAGATAAGCATTTATTGAAATATTCAATATTATTTTATAGTGGATTCATTGAAATATAAATAAATTTCATAACAAAAACACATTTTAACTAATGCTATATTTATATAAAATAATAATTCAAATTAATATAATGCAGAAATACATATAAATAAAATACTTTTTTCATATTTAATGTTAAGTTAAATCAATTTCAATTTTACAAAAGTCATTTAAACCATGTGAAATCAAATTAAAAACAATTTTTAAACAGGAACCCTCAGATTGTGATAAGATACTCCTCAAGACAGATAAGAAGAAATAAGTTAGTAACATGGACAGCCATGTCACTCCTCCCAGTACTATTTCAGAGATAAACTAGTCCCATGTTCAGATCCACGGGTGGCAACTACTAAAGAAGGGTCACCAGAAAATTAAAAAATAACATTCTATAAGTCAGAGCATGGAATATTAATTAGTCTAAAAAAGGTTAGTAGGTTAGAAAATTTAAAGAGGGAAATGGATAGGTTAAATGTAGATGTTGTAGGAATTAGCGAGGTTCAGTGGGAAGAGGAAAACGACTTTTCATCAGATATATTACAATAATTAACTCAGTGTTAAATAATGGGTAGACAGGAATAGGTTCGAAATTTACCTATTCCTGTCTACCTCCCTTTCTTCCCCTAAGATAGGGAAGTAGGAGTATTTCAAAAAGCTTAGCAATAGAGTCATTATAATAAGGATAGAATCAAAACCTAAGACAACAATCCATTGTTAGCATCTATATGCCTACAAGTGTCCGTGATGCTAAGCTAAAGAATGTGTATACAAAGAAACTGATGAAGCAATTAAACACATAAAAGGGGATGTAATCCTCTCCTGGGCTGGGCAAAAGGAATGAAAGAGGAGATTAACTTACTGAGTTTTATACTCAATACTGCAAGGTATCAAGTAAACAAAGTATATCATGGTTAAACAAGGCTTCTAGAGGAACTCCTTGACTGCAAACATATTCTGAAGCAGATATTGATAGCGACCATAAACTAGTGATAACAAAATGTAGATTGGGTTCAAAAACTCCAACCTTAAGAAAAGGTGTCAGATGAATCAGTGGAATTTAGAGAAGCTTGAGAGGTAAAGAAGATTTTTGAGGAGGACATCGCAAGAAGTCTGAGTAAAAACAATAAGGTAGAAGATATAGAAGTATAACAGAATGTTAAAAAGGAAATTCTTAAATCAGCAGAAGCGCACTAGGGTGGAACAAAGAGAACAGGTAGAAAACTACGACATCAGGAGATATATTGCAGCTATGGAAGAACGTATAAAGTATAAGAAGTGATGAAGAAGGTAAAACTGAACTAATGACAATTAAGAAATACTATAAATAGGATGTGCAGATTAGCAAAAGAAGAATGGATTAAAGAAAAGTCTTCAGAAGTGGAAATGGGAAATGATCCCTGGTAAAACAGACTGAGCATAAAAGAAATTTAAGGAGAATTTTGTGGTAAATTAAAATCTAATAATGTGTTAAATAAAGGTGGTACAACGATTTATAATATGAAAGAAAAGGAATATATTGAAGAATTATATGGAGGTAAAATGAATTACAGACTGGTGTTATAGAGGAAGTCAAAGAGGATGAAAAGGGAGATACAATACTCTGAGATCTGAATTTAAAAGAACATTAAAAAGACTTCAATGGCAAAAGGCTCCTGGGATAGATGGGATACTTGCAGAATTACTATGCAATGTAGGCGAAGAAGCAATAGATCAATTACACAAACTGGTATGTAATATTAATGAAAAAGGGGAAGTTCTGTCAGACTTCAAAAAGAGTGTTATAGTCATGATATCAAAGAAAAGGAGCAAATACCAAAGGCATTTTGATACCTAAGGCAGGAGCAGATGAATATGAAGAATATGAAACAATTAGCTTAATTACTCAAGCATAGACAATCTTAACTAGAATTCTGTACAGAAGAATTGAGAGGAGAGTGGAAGAAGTGTTAGAAAAAGGCCAATTTGGTTTCAGGAAAAGAATAGGGACAAGGGGAGCAATTTTAGCAGAGATTTTAGCATAGAAGGAAGATTAAGAAAAAGAAACCAACATACAAAGCATTTATAGACTTAAGAAAAGGCATTTGATAATGTAAACTGGAATAAAAAGTTTAGCATTTAAAAAAAATGTAGGGTTGAAGTATAGAGATAGGAGAACAATTGTTAACATTTACAGGAACCAAACTGCAACAGTAAAAATCAAAGAACATAAGAAAGAAGCGGTAAACAAAAAAAAGAAGAAAAATCCGACTAGGATGTTCCCTATTCCAAATTACTTTTTAATATTTACATAGAACTAGCAGCTAATGATGTTAAAGAACAATTTAGATCTGGAGTAACAGATGAAGGTGAAAAGATAAAGATGCTATGAGTTGCTGATGATACAGTAATTCTAGCCGAGTGTAAAAAAAGATTTAGAAGAAACAATGAATGGCATGGATGAAGTCCTATGCAAGAACTACCACATGAAAATAAACAAGAACAAAATGAAAGTATAAAATATAGTAGAAATATGTACCACACAAATGGACCACTGAATATAAAAATAGGAAGAGAAAAGATTATGGAGCTAGAAGAATTCTGTTATTTGGGAAGTATAATTACTAAAGATGGACAAAGCAGGAGTGATATAAAATCCCAAATAACAAAGGCAAAACAAGCTTTCAGTCAGAAATACAATTTTCTTACATCAAAAATTAATTTAAATGTCAGAAAAACATTTTTGAAAGTATATGTTTGGAGTGTAGCTTTATATGGAAGTAAAACTTGGATGAAGTACCTGAGAACAAAATATCAGAAACTTTTGAAATGTGGTGCTACAGGAGAATGTTAAAAATCAAATGGGTGGAGTGTCGAAGAGGTGTTGTGGTACATTGGTGAAAAAAATTATTTGGAAAAATATAATTATAAGGGACAGATTTACAGGCCATAAATTAGTGCATCAGCAGTAGTCGCTTTGCTATAGCAGGAGGCAGGTAGATGGGAAAAATTGTGCAGGCAGGCAACCTTTGGAATTCCTAAAACAAATTAGCGATAGGATATAGGGATACACCGAAATCTAACGACTGGCACTAAATAGGGAGTTTTGGAGAGTTGCATCTAACCGGTCAAATTATTGAAGACAAAAAAGCATATTTATAGTATTTCAATACTTACACACTAATTATTTACAAAATGTCTTTTATACGCATTAATATTAGTGACCAAAATTAGTTTTGCTAACAATATGCGAAGACAATCTACTAATTGTACAAATGGTACTGTTAACACATGTGACAAAAGAGCGGGAAAGTGATAAGATGCGTATGTCAGTGGACTATCCCCCACCACGATAAGATAATGAAAAATGCAGTGTGCTGCCATCTATCAGCAGCATATGAAAAAAGACGTTCGATGCGTATCGAACTAATGTGATCTGTGCTGCGCCGATCGGAAGATTGAGCAAATTCAAATTAATAGGCCCCGGATTAATCGGCGTTTACTAGAGTTGGAAGTTCTGCCAAACGAAAGAATTCATTGAAAAAAAAAAAAAAAACTAGTTCATAATGTTGAAAAAAACAGGTTTAATTGTTAATCTTCACGGTTCATTTTTACATTACAATTGTAAACTGCTTATTTTTCGAGTTTAAAAACAATAGTCTCATATTTTTACTTTTCTCAACGCATTGTGGTTGGAGGCTGTTTCAGTTGACTCCAGTGAATACCAAATATAATTTTATCACACTACCTTAACAGTTTATTCACTTTATCTGTTTTTGTTTACTTAGGTCCTTACAATAACCTGACAGCTCTGGTGATACAAAGGTAAACAAAACAACACCTTTGTAAAAATGATCAAATATATAAAGGTAACCCAAACCAAGTAAATTAATTTCCAGACTCCTCGTCGTAATTTTAATTAATCACTTTCATTTAAATTCTGTAGAGAAGAAAAAAATTTAAAAATTTACACAGCTCAAACAATAATCTAAAATGATTATAAAACTTGAATTTATGAATTTTCTGTCTTATACTTAAAAGAATTATTTCATTTAAATTTGAATATCAAAGTTCAATAATATTCTGTTCTCTGTGTAATTAGAACACAAACTTTTAACTTATACTAAGTTTTTAAAAAAAACGTATATATAAGTTATTTATAACCTATTTTTAACTGTTTATAACTTATTTTTTACAAATTTGCTTATGTAGCAAATTAACTAATTAAAACAGGTATTAAGGTGAACTGTAGATGTCAACTTCCCTCAGGCATAAAATTAAGAAAAGGAACAGTCAATTATTAATAAAAATAATAAAGTGACTTTAACATTCTTTTACATATTGCAGTAAGAAATCAAATTATTTTTGACATTGTTACATTGTTTATCATAAATAATTTATGAAAATATGACAACTACTTGTTATAATTTAAAAAGAACTGACTCAGATCCATACCAAAGATTCATAAGAATCTCCTAAACCAGATGGATAACTTTTTGAACACTATAGGAAAATTTTTAAAATATTTCTTTGATTTACCATTTCCAGACTCTTAATGGTGAAGACTGTTATGACAAAGTAGTTTGGAGAAAAAAGTGAGGTTTACAAATTATGTCTTGCAAATTAAAATACATGAGGTATTGTATTAAATAATAATTAATGATGCAAACTGTACCGTTCAAAACAGAACATGTTTTTTACAGTGTAACCGAACCTATTTCAGTGAATTAAAGCTTTATAAGTAGTGTAGTTAAATATGTTATCAGATAAAAACACATGAAAAAAAGAGTAACAGAAACCAAAGAGCATTTTTAAAGAGTGAAAATCCTAGAATCAGACTGTAAATATAGAATTTCTACTTTATGAAAGCAATTCCTTTCATGTTTTTACTACAAATACAACTTTTAATCAGTTTATAGCTAATTTTAAAACTTGTACTAAATTAAAAATATATTTATATACATGTGTAATAACAGTTTATAATTTTTGTACCATCATCATAAAGAGTGGGGTTGAGTTGAGTTGACTAATGTTTACCGTGTAATTAACAACATAATTTTAACAATTAAAAGTTCACTTTTATTATTCCTAAAACATGCTCAAATTAAATCAAATCTTACCAAGTATCGGCTAAACTGTAATAGCTTATTTATACTACAAAACAACATCAAATCACATCTTTTTACAAGCATAAGATTACAGAGGCGTTATCCAACACAATAAATAATTTAAAGGAAATATTTATTCTTTTTAAAAAATCTAAGCTGATACCCAATTACAGCTACTAAACTCTTTTTTCTTTTTTTTTTTCAAAATGAGTGATGGATTTTGTAGTAATGAATTGTGCAATGAAGAATGTTAAGCCTGACCAGGGGATTCGAACCTAGAAACTCAGAATGAAAGGTAAAGATAATAATGCTCTACATCAAAGATCTGCATTATTGAGTAACAGTAGTAATGGTCATACGATACAAAAAATTTAAAATGATATTTGAGGTTTATAAAATTTATTTGAGGTTTAGAAATAAAAATGAACTTATGAACTCTGTAGAACGTCCACTTTTTCAAAACTTGAAAATCTGAATTTTTGAAGTACAGATCAGATATCATTAAAAATCAAATTTTTAATAAGTTTCCTTACAAGCTTTACAAAATAGAAGTACTATCTATCTAGGTCAGACTTCGTTTATAGTGATGAATTTGGGCATTTATGTGGGATATTATCTCTTTACAAAAGAATATCCAGTTTGTAATTTGAAGATTATGGAAAAATGGTTGACATTTGATAACTGAATATTCTTCGTAAAAAATGAATAATTTTATATAGAATCATTTAATAGTAATTACTACAGAAAATATTGTAAATAGAAATGAAAAATTATTAGCTTTATTATAACATTTACATCCTAATAAGATAAATTTGGTGTGGTTACGTTATGATTAATCCACTGTGAATACAGGAAATGGTGTTAATTGTTATTATGATTTGAGCAGTAACAGATATAAAATGAGTCGTATTTAAGAATGTTAAAGGGAAAATTACTGAATTTCATTAAGTAAAATCTAAAACTAGTTGAATCATTTTAATTTTGTTTGGGTAAATGTGTCACAGAACATTAAAAAAATGTAATATAGTGTACTCATGTACAAACATAAATAATAATAAAAATAGAAAGAAACAAGATTATAAACAGCTGCCAGGAAGTCAACTCTCAGTTTACTTACTTAAAAACCACAAATGCTAACGCTTGTTGAAAAGAGCAAGATCGTTTTATACAAGATCTACTAATATAAAGGTATTACTAATAATAAAATAGTTGTACAAAATTTATATAAAATTAAAAATAACTGCTTACCCCATAGAAGTTTGAGCCTCTTTCCCGATCGGCTTAGCATCGAGCTGAGTATCAAATCGTGGAGGAGAAGCGGCGATGTCCATACTAGATGAACTAAAACGGAATGATTTTGACTTCATTAACATAGCGTTGGAAGGAGGCGTCGGCATCCCCGTGCTGCCGTATCCGAGGTCTGAACCGGGCGTCATCGGCGGTGAAGACGGACTATCTGTCATCGTAGGTATACGATGACCGCGAGGAGGACTTTGAAGATGAAATATTTGGAACGAATCGATCGAAGAAAAATTATGAGACTTTTCTTTAGTCAAATGCGGCGGACTAACATCGCCGATAGAATCTATTACATCCGATATCCTACGGACTCTAGGCGACCGATCGTTAGGATAAGTCGATGTGGACTCGGTTTCCTTAACGTCCTCGAACACCTCATCGTATTCTTCGAAATATGAAGATCGACAGCGATGAATCAGATCTTCCCCCTCTCTTTCCATCTCGCTGCTGCTGTCCCCGTTATTCGTACCTGAAGTTTTCCCTTTCATACAGTTAGTCTTCTCAAAGTTGTCGGAATCAGTCGATGGATTCATTTCAACAACGTTCTCTAACCACTAAAAAAAAAAAATATATATATACAAATTATTTATAATTATCACAAATGAATATATACATCTAGCACTAAAACATTTTTATATATATATATTTTTATTAACATATGCACAGCGGATTCACACAAAAACCACAATCAATAATCAACTTACTATAACTTTCATAAATTCTTAAGTAAAATTCCGTAAAAAATGTTTATACAGTAATCCTTAAAAAATAAAATGTGTTAATATAAAGCAAACATTATGAAAATCAAATCGATAAAATAAATCGATTTTAAATGCAAAGAAAGTTTTGCAAAACACAAGATTAATTCTTCTCACAAATACACTGCAGTTATAAACAGTCTTTATGAAACCTGTCATTAATGAAATTAAAACTCGAGTTAAAAACAACCGCGCCACGCTTGAAAATAAGTTTTTTTTCTCTCGATTCTTTTGTTGCAAAAAAACAAATGAATATGTTTTTAAAATAAAAATTCGGAGAAGGACCGACAAAAACACGAAAAAACATGTTTAATAAAAAGGACGTGAAATTACAAAATTAACCGAAGATTTTCTTTTAAAGTAATTTTACTTAAACAACATAAACAATCTCCAAATGAATATAACGGACGAAATTAAATAATTTTGAGTATAAAATACCGCTTGTAGGTTTTTTGCAAAAATTTAAAAAACGGTTTAGACTAACGGAGTAACAAAATACTGATATTTTCTCTGTAAACTAATGATAATAACAATCAATCGCATTGAGAATGAAGCGTATTTCTGTCGATACAATGTTTACAAAGAATAAACAACAGAGAACTTTCTATAGAATGCTGTATAAATCAGATCTCAGAACATGCTATTAAAAAAATGTCCAACTTGATCTTCCAAACTGTCCAAAAAAAAAAGTTTAGACGCAATCCCAAAGAATTTGTTTTAATAGTAACAATTAATAACAAGAGATCTGTATTCATTAATATCATCAATGCTCCTTCCTTTCATATCTGAGAGCTGGTGAACAGTCATATCCCGCCAAAGTTCATGGTCCTCGCCATTCGAATAAATGTGCCTAACGTTTCTCCAGTCACCTCTTCAATTTGATGCAACATCTTTTCGGCCATCTTCCGTGTGACCTGCTGCCCTTGATTTTTCCCTGTACGACTAGTTCCCCAAGATTTTCGCCGGGTCTTCCGACTATATGGCCGTAAAAATAGTGGAGGATACGTCGGAAGCATATTGCTGACAATCTCCTCTGTAAACCCAGCTCGTTTATAATCGAGTTGTTCAGCATCTTTTCCGTCTATGCGACGCGGAGCATTCTTTTGTCGGATCATATTTCGAATGCGTTAATTTTCTTCCGGTCTTCCACCTTAAGGAAGACTAGAACCTGAAGCAGTCTTAGCTTTGTATTCCTCATGATCGTCCTATCTTTTCATATATCTGTCGTCTTCGTAAGCGCCTCCTTCGCAATTCTTTGAATTTCAGCCGACGGGCCTCCATCTTTATCTATTGCGGATCCTACAGCGTATCTTTCACGATGTGTATTCAACATCCAGAAAACGACGTAACAGGTGACATGATTTGCAAGTGCTACTAAAACGGCTGTCCTTCACATTTCAAATTCAGTATTATTATTCATATCGAGCCGGTAATAAAAACAGTCCAGTTACAAAATTATAACTAATTCGAAAGTTATAAGGTTCAAATCCTAGCAAGACAGTTATACGGATTTGAATACTAGAACGTAGATATTGGTGTTCTTTGGTGGTTGCGT
Organism: Zanna intricata; assembly: GCA_010016005.3. Lineage (NCBI taxonomy): Eukaryota > Metazoa > Arthropoda > Insecta > Hemiptera > Fulgoridae > Zanna > Zanna intricata. Next base: position 10,024 of record JAAAKQ030021521.1, read on the forward strand.
TTAAACTAATCACATATCTCAGGAACTGCTGACGCAATTTTAAGTAACCCCATAACCTGATGCATAAAATTTATCAAAGTAAGAAAAAGAATTGAATTAAATAGGAGATCTGTTACTATCAGAAACACGTTGAAACTCGATACCATTATTGTAATTTTGAATTCATTTTCTACTATACGCAAAAGTATTTAATTCATTTATTTACTGCCATAAAAAACACAGATTTTCATTTTTAGTAATAAAAAACAGTTTTTGTTATCTTAATTTTATAAAATTATTTAAATGTAACATAGAATAGGCTCCGCTAGAAAAGCAAAAAAGCTTTGAGATCTAGTATGAAATTTGAATATGTTTTTAAACTTAAAAATAACAAAAGTAAATAGAAAAAGAAAATACTATAAGGAAACAGAAATAATTATATCATTTTAATTCTAACACAATAGATTACGGTATTAGATACTTTATAATCATATTAATCATTAAATCTTACTGAATATTGCTTAGTATGATAAATAACCCCCGTAAGTTAGGATTAATACAAAAATTATAATTTGAAATAAAATTTGATTTTCACCCCAAGTCACAATTTGAGTTTTGCTTATTTTAAAACGAATTACAACAGCAATGGATTTCAAAGGCTCTATTTAATTGTAAATTAACTTATTTTCGCTATGGACTGAAAAAAAAATAAGTTCAGAACAGGTAAGTTTTACGAGGAAGGAAGTAACACGAAAGGATACATTTACAAATGTAACTGGTTAAGTCTAAGAAGGTAAATGACTTCAAATTTTTAGAATAAACAACAACAATAATAATAATACCAGTTGTTATATTAAAAAGAAGATGACAAAAAAATATTTAATTTTTACTTTCAGAAAGACTTAATAAAAAGAAATAATGCAACAGGTTAAATGACAAACTATGTTCGCGATCAAATCGAGGAAAATTATAATCAAACAGTTTAAGTTGTTTAAAAAACATTAATTACAGAAAAAAAGTACAAAGAACATTGTAAATTAAAAAAAAAAAAAGTAACTAAAGTTTAAGATCTATTGGAACGGCAAGTGTGGCGTATACATCGGAGGGAAGGGAAGAGGTGACTCAAGCGATAATGAACACGTGGCACCTGCTGGACAATGACTCAAAGATACGAAACACACATACACACTCTCAAATGTAGTATATGACGGTATAAGATACACGTAAACGCTGATTCGACATTAATCACCACCATACAACCGCCACTTGTTTCCCTAAACCACTTAAAAATACTCCCTTCTTCACCCCTTCCTCCCACAAGACCGGATAAGCAAGAACCGGTTTTTTACCAGTAACTGTCTTCCGAGACTAAAAGATTTCAGTAATTATTGGTTACTACATTTGAACACATGCACGCAAGAACAAGCCCAACTGTCTACGAGTCAAACACGTTCGAATAATCGAAGACGTGATGAATAAAAAAATGAAATCTTATCTAGGTTTAACAAAGAATTATTAAATAAATACATGCATTATGTTCAGTAAATCTTTTCTTTTTTTAAATTAGTCATACAGGAGGAAATAATAACAGGATAAATTATATTGATAAGAATAGCCGGAGGCCCGTTCTGGGAGAGAACAACTGGAAGAGATACTAACAAATTTTCTTTTAGTAAAATGTACATATAAAATACGTGAAAAACTCTAAGAGTGTTTTTACTAATACTTAATATATTTTATTTAAGATCATAGTAATACACTTTTATTAAGATTCGCCAGGAAAATGGTATGGTTTTTTCCTTTGTTTTTGCCCCAGTAAGTGATAAAACGACAACAGATTTCATGACGTAATGGAATTTTCTCACTCATAGCGGTAATAGTACCCATAAAAATTTATCGATCGATCTGACCAATTTATCGATAAAATTGGGGATCATAAAGAAATATCTGTCGATTACAATTTGTTGAGAGATATCGATAACATTTATTAGTCAAGTGAATCGGCACACATGTTAAGATGAAAACTATGAAATATTTATCAAGATATCTCAACTGCGTAGAACATACTTCTGCGTAGAACAGTAACCGATCACTCCCATTATACTGTTAAATGGCGTCCCAAGAATTTATTAATAGTGCTATAGAGCTGTATCCTAATAATCTATCCTTACTGGCATAACATGTCCCAAAAATACGAACCAAAAATTTAAAAACAATTATTACAAGGAAGTGGATGATTATAGCAAGCGTTATTTTCAAGATTGTGTGTGAACTCACTAATTAAGAAAAAAAATTCAAATAAAAAAAAAAACTTTTTTGAAAAGAATTAAAAAAGCTGACAAGATGTTATATTTTCCTTGGTTACTTAATCGTATATAGTGGAAATAATTAAACATGAGATTAAGTATAAAAGAGTATAAAAAAATCTATATTTTTAATTTCTTTTTTTTTGCTCTCCCACTCCCAAAATCACCTGGAATAAAAAAAAATCCTAAAATAAAATAATAATAATAAATTAATATATATTATAATAATTTTAAAAAAATACTAACAAAACTCCTATGACGATTGTGGTTCATCTGAAAAAATTATCACCCGATGTCATGTGAAAAAACCTCACTCAGCGTTGCCTGATGAAAAAACTTTATTGAAGATTATACTCGTACTTTAAATGGTGATACGACATGTCCAAAGTATAAAACCAACAGATTTATAATAGTAAAAAAAAGGAAAAACAAGAAGGGGGTTCCCTTTAAAATTTATCACATTTTCAGATAAATGAAGTAATAACAGGCTCAAATACTTCATCAAAAAAGTCAGGAAATTAAGAGATGGAATGATACTGGTTGAGACGTTTAGTGAGAAACGGAGTCGATCACTCTTGCGTCTCAACAACATGGGTGGTATTAACATAAAAACGGTGTCCCACAAATCTTTGTATACCAACCTAGGAATAATCTTTTGCCAGACTTTTGGAGATCGACGTTTGTGAGACTGCGATGAATCTCATTCCCAAGGTGTTACAGAAATGAAACGTCAGAGCTGAATAGCCTAACATAATCCCTCTATTATACTAACGTTTAACCCACCTGTAGCACCGGAGAAAATACGAATAGGTTACAAGACTATTTGAGTAGCGTATTCATTCCCAACCATCAGCGATGTTTCCAGTGTCAAAAGTATGGCCAGACTACAACTTCTTGCTCAAACATTACAATATGTGCTCGATAGGCAAAAGAAGGTCACGACTCTGACTACCAGGAAGAAGAAAAATGTGTTAACTGTGGGGGATCACATTCAGCTCGTTCACGAGATTGCCCAAAAATTAAAGAAAGAAGGATTTTCTCAAAATTTGTACGAACCAAAACTATATATTCCGGCTGCACGAAAGAATAAAAAATGCTGAACTCCCGGAATCTAGTAAAAACAGACGTCACTTTTGTAGCCGATACATCAAAGCAACTCTCTATGCAAGTAATCAACAGTAGGGATCCTGTAGTGAATTGAAACAGCTTGTTCAGGTGTTATCTGATCATATCGTCTCGCTCACAACCATTATTTCAGAGCTAACTACGAATACAAGCTAGAAGAAAGGTATTGAAAGAAAGATAACCACTTTAGTCAGTACACCACTAAATAAAATTCTCGCTGCACCAGGAACGCAGCAAACTACCAATATCCCTATGAAGAGCTTATTAAAAAATCGTCGCCTGATACGTTAGGTAGGGAATATGTTGATGCTCAATTTTTATTATACGATGACCCATTTGAACCATGCACGAAGGTTCAATTTTTAGGGTTTTACGAGTAGTTTGACTAAATTGTCTAAAAATGCTAGATATGCTGAAAGTTTTATCTAACATTCGTTGGCGAGCTGATCTACCATGCATGTTGCGCTTCTAATCAGTTCCTGTTTGGACTACGGTTGCTTAGTCTATTTTAGTGGTCTGTGATGAGTCCATCTCTTTGGTACACACAAAACCAAATGATCTGTTCCTATGTAGCTCGCATTAAAGCGTAACCAAATCATCCGATCTTTGACACGGTGTTTCCAACCGGCATGATAATCGATATCAGGAAAGGCCGAGATCTAAAGCACCGTTAGGCATAAGAACTTATCGCCTTTTCTTACCTCGAAATATACAATTACCTCCATTTTTTTCGGTTATTCAACGTTATTACCACTCTTGGAAGCTTTATCTCGTAAATTATTGCTTTAGTTTTTGTCGATGTAAAAAAAAGTTCACAAATCCGGTTATCTTACAAGAAAAGTTTTATAATATAGTAAATTGTGTGAATCCTGATGCTATAATTTATACAGATGGCTCTAAACGGAATTTTGATTGCGCTTTTATCGTTGGCAAAACAAAACATACATCGCGGAGCTTAATGCTATTAATAAGCCTTTAAATATAATTAGTCCAACATTTTGACAAGTACTTATCTGTTCAATTTCAGGAGTGGCTTAAGGCGATTAGACATGTACTCTAGGCAACCTTTCTTCTGTGACATACAATCTGTTATCTTTGAAATAATTCACCGTAACACAACTGTATGCTTCTGCTGCATCCCCAACCATATTGGAATTTCAGCCAATGAGCGCGCTTGATAGTGTGGCAAAAGAGCATTGTTTCCGGCTTTCTTTCACTAATCGTGTTGATCTGACGATCCTTGTATTTTCTGAACAGAGTGATCCGTGATGAGTGGCAAAATGAATTGAATGCTACCATCAACAATAAACTTCGTTCTATTAAGAACACTGCGTTACCGTGTAGCTCCTCATGCAGAAATAACCGTCAAGAGGAGGTTATTATTTGCTGTTTGCGAATAGGGCACACAAAAAAATCACTCATTGACACCTCATGAATCGAACCGATACAACTGTTTGTATTCGCTGCGACTGCCAACTAATTGTACACACCATATCCTTGTATCGGTTATACGGCATTGCGTCAGAAATTTAAATTAGAGTCTAACATCCGAAATATTTTAGGGACCAATCGTCATATTGTTCCCTATTTATCAAAATGTCTTGTATTTACCAAATGTCTTGATATTTCTTAAGCCGTGCATCTGTATTCTGATATTTAATTATTATTATAATAATGGATTTCTTATATTTATGCCATTTGGCGTATAACAGATGATAATTAATGTCGTTTTAATTTAGATTTTTAATGTTGTATTTCATAGTGATTTTATTTTCTCTTTATCTGTTTAGCCTCCGGAACTACCGTAAGGTATTACTTCAGAGGATGAATGAGGATGATGTGTAGTCTTGTACAATCTCAGGCCGACCACTCCTGAGAAGTGTGGATAGTGATTTTTTTTTTTAACCTCCGGAACCACAGTCAAGTATTGCATCAGAGGATGAAGATGAATGATGTGTAGCAAGTGTGAAAATGCTATTCCTGACCGGGATTCGAACCCGGTTAAGAATAGCATTTATTAATATATACGTATATTAATAACGTATTATTTATTAATATATACGTATATTAATAACTATAATTTATTTTTAAGTACGGTATCGTTAAGGTTAATTGTTTACTATACTAATATTGTGCTCAAATGCTGATCACAACATTTCGCTCAGGAAAAAGTAATTTAATAAAATGATATAGAAGTAAGGGTCGTGATAAAAAATACGTGAAGGGTTTTATTTTTTTTCTATTTACTTATTAAATTTTGATAATAATTATACATTTCAAATAACCTCTTTTTATTATTTTTTTTTAAGTAATCCTTCCCCAAGATTAAGAAGTAACAGGGATAGGGAACATCCTTGTCAGACTCTCTTTTTTATTACCGCTTCTTTTGTATGTTCTTCGATTATAACTGTTGCAGTTTGGTTCCTGTAAATGTTATGTCCTGTAAATGTTGTCGTACTTCTATCTCTATACTTGAACCCTAAATTAGATTATAAAAATATTAAGCCTTTTTATGATTTAATGTAACATTAAAGAAGAATTTTTCATTATAAAATAAAAAAACTTGTAAATTATTATAATTAAAATTATATAATCGGTTTAAGAGCACCCGACAACAGATAACTTACATGATCAGGTATAAAGGACCTTCCTTTAGGAATAATTTTATTTTTGAATAACCGCTTTTGACAGTATTATCTTGGGATATCTTTCATAATTTCGGGTTTTCAGTTTATTCTATTATGCGACTAGGTATAATAAGTATCCATTTTATCCTTTAGAATTGCACTCACGCTTATATTTGCGTCATATCCGCATCAATAATTTATTATCTTAACAGGTAAAAGCTTGTAATAATAAATACTAAATGATAAATTTAATTCTTTCAAAAGTTATTAATTTATACATAAAAAATAATTTTCAGCTTAATAAGATATATTAACAGAGCAATTTAACAATTTTAAGTTAAATAATTTAAATATAAATCGATTATATTCTCGGATTTGAATAATAGATCTTAGATACCGGTGTTCTTTAGTGGTTGGGTTTCAATTAACCACACTTCTCAGGAGTGGTCGACCTGAGATTAAACAAGACTACACTTCATTCGCATTCATACACACCATCCTCTGAAATAGTACCTTACAGTAGTTCCGGAAGCTAAACAGATAAAGCGAAGGAAGTTCCGGAGGCTACACAGAAAAAGAAATCGATGATATTTATAAATAAATCAAAAGTTAAAATACTAATAACCTGCAGTAAACATTAGAAGAAAATATGAACATAAAAATACACGTAGAATAATTGTTAAACGTAAAATGAGTGTTACATACCAATTTCGCTCTATTACGATTACGCTAATTTGCAATAATGACGTAGAGTTTATTGTAGTAAATGATTTCAGCTTCATTGTAGTATAATAGTACCATAAAGATTACTTCACTGAAGTAAAATATAATTAACAAACAACAACACTGATTCATAATAATAGTAATAATAATAATAATTTAAAACAATTTTCTACTAAATAAAAATATTAACTAAAATTGTTTATATTATACGGATACAATAAAAAACAAAAAAAAAACAATAAAAAAAAAAACAACTAATAGTATTTCTAAACGGAACCGAGATGATGTCTTTCGTAAACACAATTCACAAATGGCAGATAAAACTTTATTATTACTAACATAACTAATTTAAAATTCATGTTTAAACAATCAATAACAATTATTAATATTTTTATCGATATCAAGTACAAAGACGTTATCAGGTCGTTAGGTCTACTGATAATATTATTAAAATCTAAACGGTAAGAAACAAAATAACATTAATTGTAATAATGATAATGGCAGTTTTAAACGATAAATAGATTTTATTCAACGTCTTAATATATATACAGAGTACCCGGAAGGTGTTGGCAAACTTATGTAATTGATTCAGGACATCAAAATTAATATAAAAAAAAAAAATTTCATGCGGACAAATGGAATATCTCCTTTCATTTTCCCTCTATCCACCATTTTGCTGTTTTTTTTTTTTTTCTTTTTTACGATAATAATTTATCCCATAAGTGTGATTTGAGATATTTTAAGAAATTTAGTTTACATATGCCCAACATCATTGGTTTGCTGGTATTTCTCCCGCCACCACCCCATTCGGTCGCCCTAGAGCATAAGACCTAATGTCTGTGCAACGAAGGGCTACTTGTGCCTCGAAACGTTTTAATGCGACCATTTATCATAGCTCCTGGAGCTGAACAAAAATGCGTGAGCGGTCAAAGCGTGGCGCACA
>JAAAKQ030021532.1:0-17725 GCA_010016005.3 Zanna intricata
TGGCACAGACATTCGGTCTTATGCTCTAGGGCGACCGAATGGGGTGGTGGCGGGAGAAATGCCAGCAAACCAATTTATCCAATTTTACTAACGTTCAAGTAGGTTACTTGCGTTTCTCGTCTCGCTATTCAGCTTGGGCGAACCGGCGAGAAGTCTGCTAGAATAAATATATATAAAAAAACATGTCATGAGTAATTCACATAACAAACGCCCAGAAAGCTATTGAAGATAAATTGATAAAAATTTGTATAGAAGTTCTTCTTGAGGGTTTAAACTCACACTAAGAAAGGAATTTTTTTAAATTTTGTGTTTAAAGGATTAATTTGAACAACAATTGCATATTTTTCCCATTTCCGACTAAACTGAACGAGATATTTAATAGATTTAGGCTTGCAATTACTCATGAGATAAATATCTAAAACCATTTTGGAGTTTCCTGAATTTCGATTTTTTAAGGGCGTACGACTGTGTACGCTCTTAAAAATTGTTACATAACTCCCTGCTACTACTATTGTATGTGCGACCCGCCTGGCTTCACCTGCCCACGATTACTTGACAAAAAAAAAAATTAAAATAATTGATAGCGACGAAAACGCAAGAAATCATATAAAGTAGGAAAATACGAAACGGGGATGTTTAAAAAAAACTAGCATCCCCGTTTCAACCCACCAGGTTGGTCTAGTGGTTAACGCGACATCGCAAATAAGCTGATTTCTAAGTCGAGAGTTCTAAGGTTAAAATCCTAATAAAGGTAGTTATTTTTATACGGATTTGAATACTAGATAGTGGATACCGGTGTTCTTTGGTGGTTGGATTTCAATTAACCACACTTCTCAGGAGTGGTCGACCTGAGACTGTACAAGGCTACACTTCATTCAAATTCATACACATCATCCTCATTCATGCTTTGAAGTAATACCTTAACGGTTGTTCTGGAGGCTAAACAGATAAAAGAGAGCATTCCCGTTGCTAGGTTTTTTAAGCCTAGCAACGAGACTTAAAAAAAAAACCCCTTTTTTTAATTAATTAATTATCTTACGATTTTTTAAACGGTTCAGTATTTGATACCGGCTCGTAATAATATTAAAAATGCAATAATATGTAACACAATAAAAATACGTAGGAATAAAATGATCATATCAAAAGAAGAATTATGAACAGTTTACGATTATTGTAATTTTGTAACAACTTGTTGTTTTAAGTAATAAAACAAAATATATATAATTAATTACTTATTAACTTATTATGCAAATTTAATGAACTTGTACCCGACTACAATCTTGTTTATTTTTTTTTTAAATAAATTTTATTTATTTTTTTAAAACGTTAAAAAATTATTATACTCGTATGCATTTAATATAATGGAACGTAAACTATAAAACCGGCTTTCTTGTCTTAATATTAGCATGTAATATAATAAACTTAATACAGAAATCTGTAGCCGGAATAATTCGAGAACGCCACCCACTCGGTTCTGAATATATGTATTGTATATTATAAAATATCGGTACCTATAATGTAAGCACCGTTTAAAATAAAAAAGAACTAATTCGTAGATTATAACGTTGTAAAACTTTGAACTTAAAAAATATTTTTATTTATTCGTTTACGATTATTTTTTTTTTTAATACCGACATACCCTGTTGATCAGTTATTTTAACCTATAATAGATGGTGACATTTTATGACGTTTATTTAATAATATATCCTTTCATATTTTATTATTATTATTATAACAACGTATTGTATTTTGAACAGCTACGATAGATATATGGTTACAACAACAGAGGTACACCGATATTATAAAATGGAATGAAGTTCTGACCATACCCAACTAATTTAAAAGCTGACCGTTTTATAAATCAGGTGTGTCTTAACGTTGTTTGACCTCCTACTGATCCGGTCGATATTGACAGATTGCACCATCTTTTTTCTTTTTGTTTATTATTATTATTATTATTCTTTTTTTATTAACACGTCTTTTCGTTCATCTATCTCTCTAACATAAGACTTGGTCGGGCTTTCTTGTTTGTTCGTCCGGCCGAAATAAATTATTGTAACAAACGGCTACTAGCTCGATAAAACGCTGTGTGTATACCAGTTTGATCCAAATATTTTACCCTCATTCTTCACTACCTACCTTACGAAATTTCTCTTTCTGATTTAAAAGATCTCTTAAACAATTTGTTTATTAACTGTTACATAATATATATATATATAAACACTACATTAAACATTATTAACTGGTAATTTATAAAACTTGCCAAATGATAACATATTTATTATTACATTTTATAAACATAATATTAGACTTTCTAATTAATTATACAATTTTTAAACTGATAAAACAGTATAATTTTATTTATGCATTTTTAACAACATAATATTATGTCAGTTCTATACGTATAACAGTATTAATATTATTATAAGAAATATACTGTAACACTGAATTTATTACTAAATTATTTTTTATATATATAGTCACGGTTAAAACTTTGTTGTTTGATATTATAATTATTAAGCTATAATATGTTACTTATAAAAACCAGCAAATTGTCGTTTTATCAAGTAATCTATTATATAATTTTTTTAATTTTACGCGTTATGTTATTATGTATATATTTATGTTGTACGTAAATTAAATTATTTTTATGTTTTTAACCTATTATATTAAATTATAGGCTAAAGTTAAATAATTTTTATAAAAGAGAAACTTAAATGGGTAGAGATATATTTATGCGGTAACTAAAATCCAATGTTTAATAAAATTAGAAAAAAAGGTCAAATATAATGCTACCCACTTCCTTAAGTAATGTGAATTATTAAACGACGGGTAATTCCTACCTGAATTCTATTAATTGGATAAAGAATTCCATCGTCATATAACTTAAAGCTAAAAATTTATATATAATAATAATAATACAAAAACTACCTGCTTTTTAATAATCTGTACCGGTGCATTTAATTAAGATAAATAAATTAATGCATTAATAAAATGTTAATGGTTGTCATCATTATTAATCCATTTATTATACGCCTACACATAAAGTAAAATGTCATGTCTTTCACTCCCATAAAAAGTTAAAACGAGATTTTATTATACAAAAATGGGTATCAAAAAGTGGATGAATCGAGTAAATCGATGTTAACAAAATTCAGTATGTTAATAATCTGGGTGTTTATGGTATAAATAGTGTTTATAAATGGTTACTTATTCGTAAAAAAAAAATAATCAACTTTACAAAGTTACCGAAACTGTTTTTGTCTAATCCAACACAATATTTCGGCTTATGATTCCATTGACGTTTTTAATAATCAAACCATTTGACAATTTTTCCCACCAGTTTATTTGGAATATAATAAAACAAGTCTTTGTTTTTTTTTTTTTGATACCCGAACACGGGTGTGTCGGGGTCGGACCCAGGACGGTATTCGTCAAGGGCTAGCTAAAACACAATAGTCTTACGGAAACAATACTATATTTTCAATGCACTTTTAGAAAATATTGAAAAAAAAATTTTAAAAACCCCTGTTTTTTTTCTGCATTCCGTTTAACGTGACCATAAATAAAAGCTCAAAATAATTTGCAATAACACTATCTGAATAGTGAATTATTTTTTAAATTTAATGTATTTACCTTAAAGCAAAGCATTATTTTTTTAACTTAAAATTTATTTTTATACTTGTAACGTATGTTATAAAGATGTCATATACATGATATATTATTGTACCGATGAGAATAAAGATTTTTTTAATGTACATATACATATATATATGGTGGAAAAAAATATAAATTATACATTTTTTTTACTGTTTATATATTTGTTTAGTTTTATTTAGAAACTGCAGCGCTAAAATTAGGGAGAATAAAATGATGTTCCTTAGAATCGTATATACACTAATTCATTTTCTAATAACATAAAAATCAAGCCAAGAAAGCCTTATCGAAATAAAAATAGAGGGGATTCATTACTCTCCATAAAAAAAAGATTGTGGCCGGGTTTTGTTTGTTGTATGTGCTCACATTTTTATTTTAGCTGGTACTGGCGCAGAGCGGTCCATGGTGGTGTGCCGGGCGGTTGCGCGAAGAAATTATACTTCTGGAACGATTCATTCGTTCAAACGATTTATAATTCTTGATACGAACGATATATCTAAAATTTATGTTTCTGTGTTGGGGATAAGATAAGAAAAACAGTGGGGTTAGAACTGTGTTAAAAATCACAACTCAAGAATCGGCTAAAAATGTTCAGGGTTTTGAATCTTTCGTTGTAAAAGTTTTTATTGTTGTTAATAGACTAAATTCATGAACGTTATTCAGTTACAATTGGAAAAAATATTTTACAAAATCACGCGTAATGAAACAAACAATGTAAAATTTTCTCGGTGGACCACAGGCCCACCTTTTTTCTAGTATAATAAAAATTTAACGTCGACCTCCGTGTCCTTTCTCTTTTTCCGTTTAGCCTCCGGAACTGCCGTAAGGTATTACTTCAGAGGATGATAAATATAAATGTGAATGAAGCGTAATCATGTACAACCTAAGATTAACCACTCCTGAGAAGTGCGGTTAATTGAAACCCAACCACCAAAGAACACCGGTATCCACGATCTAGTATTCAAATCTATATAAAAGTAACTACCTTTGCTAGGATCTGAACCTTAGAACTCTCGACTTCGAAATCAGCTGATTTGCGATGTCACGTTAACCACTAGATCATCCCGGTGGGCTGGGACCTCCGAGTCCGAGAGATAGTTTCTCAACCCTTCATTCGGAAGATCCTAGATTCCCACTCCGGTCATATCAGATATAATTATTCAACAGATTAAAAAATTCCCCATTCATATTTCCATGCACAAACTTTAAGCTAAATGTATTGAATTAATCATAAAAAAAATTATCCATTTTCAAAATGATTTACCGAATTCAAATTAACGTAAAAAGTATTTTTATTTTTAATAACAAAAAAATAATATTTATAATTCACTCTTATTTGAAATTAATTTACAATTAAATCATTTGAGAGCTGCTTAAGGATACCAAATTAAACATAAAAAGCAATTCGATGAACGGGACAAACGAAAGTGTATTTTTATTTAATCTGCAGTGTATACAAAAAAATTATATTTTACGATATAGAATAAAAAATTAAAGGAAGAATCATTATTTAGTATTTCTTATTATAATTTAATATTTAGTTTCGAATTTTTCGCTTGAATTATAAAAAGATACGTTTCATTTCAACCAAGGAACATGGTTTTTTTAAATTCTAATATATATATATTTCTAAATATGTTAAGTAAAATAACGAAATAAAACAGTTAAGGGATTTGATGTCAATTAAAATTCTATAAAATGGAGGATGATACAAAGGTATTAATATTAATTACGTAAGTACAACAAAATATTGGATAATTAAACATAAAAGATGTACAAAACTGTGATAATTTTAAACAAGCGATAATTTTACTTTTATGTCCTTTCGTAAAAGGTAATACTGAAATATATACAGACCCATTCTACTATACGAATATATATATATATATGCAAACATACATACGCATACATAAACACACATTCAGGTTGAAATCCTCTTAGATTCTTGCAAAGATTGCATTTATAAACTGCAATTCAGTTCGTATGTGTGCGACTTGATTCTGAACAATCATTCAATAAATTGTACACCTATCGTATATATGCAAAGGCAGCAATGAGAAACGGCGCAAATGTAAAAACCCGCAATAGAATTTCCGATACTATTTTCTAGAATCCTATTAGTTAGTGGCAACATTGACGTTTAATCTTGATAAACTTTTTTTTCTTAATTTTACATCTCATTAATTAGTACTGGCAAATCGACAATTCTTTTCACAATTTAATTACTTTTAACAGTAAAAATCATAAAGATATTTACAATAATCAAGAAATTTATCTTTTAGAATCCTATTAATATTTGTGACGCGATCACAGACTCAAAAATCGATTGGTACCTTATGGAAATGTAAAATTATCATAATTAAATGTTTTCAGGCGATCTGAGATGTTCATCAGCAAGATTGTCATATGCCCTCCACATTAAGGGAAGTGAGGTGTAAAGTTGTTTCTGCTGTCTTTCTCAATGAGCTGAATTTACAATTGGGATTCGCCATGCTAAGCCCACTGAAATGCAGGTAATAATTAGTACTAAAATAATTGTCAATTTCACTCGATTCGCTAAAAGGAGTAGTTGTTTACTCAATCAAAACTTTTACAGAAAGAAACTTACACTGCTGCCAAATAAACCTACTTAAGATATTTTAACAATATAGCAGCCGTATAGAAACAAAATTGGTTACGTATCAGATTTTACAAGAGTATACAACGGTTCAAATCATTGTTCATCTCCTTTTCTCTTTTAAATTAAATATATTGATTTATTAATAATTAATTATTAACCTCTGATTGTAAAAAAAAAAATGTTTACGATAAATAATAATTCGATAATAAAGATAAAAAATATGATAAATTATTTATGAAATAAAATTTTATGTAATTTTCTTATAAAAATGTGTATATGAAATTTAATAGGCGTACAAGGAAATCATATGTTGTCCACATCAGATTTTTACTCACATTGTTTTTCGTTCACTTATGACCTAAACAGTTTCATGTTCTATTACTTCCAACTTGATCTCTGTAACTGAATTTCATCTCTGTGCTCTGAATTTTGAAAATCTTCTTTTTTTTTTATTGAAATAGCCATTAATTTTGTTAATCTGCATGTAAAATGAATCGAAATTAAACAAATAATGAACTCGTTGAAATGCATTTTACATACGGTCTTGCCAATGCGAGGGAGGCAAAACGACTGTACCAAGTATCTAAACCGCAGTCAGCAGATAGAAAATTATTTTCACGTCTTCATGCACGTTTAAGTGACACTGGGAGCTTTAAATCCGTCATAGTTGGTAACGGTAGACCTAAAGAAGTTTCGCCAAAGGTAGAAGATGGGTTTAGATCAAGTTTGCACAGTAACCAGATCTATCATGCAGAAAACATATCTCGTAATACAGTATGGAATATTTTACCCTCTCATATTGTAACCGTACCATCTGCAACGGGTACAAGCTCTTCTACCAAGTGATAACCAATGAAGAATTGCACTCACTCGTTGGTTAATTAACAAGTGTCTCCATAACCTGGAGTTGATATCTAACATACTTCTTACAGATGAGGCGTCTTTCACTAAGGATGGTATAAACAAATTCCACAACCGACATATTTGGTGTGAGGAAAATTATTATGCAGTATTTCAAGCAGGAAGTCAACACAGGTTTTCTCTGAATGTTTGGGGAGCAATCTACATGGAGAAGCTAATCGAGCCTTTCTTTTTGCCACATTGACAAGTGACTCACATTTAGAATTCAATAACTACGACCTATCTGAACTTCTAGGGAACGTTCTTTTGCAAAGCACAATGAACATGTGGTACATGCAGGATGGTGCGCCTGCACACTTTTCCGTCTGTGTCACAGAAAAATTAACCGTTTTTTTTTTTTTAAGGAAGGTGGATTGATCGAGGCGGTCCTATTCGTTACACTTTCCAGATCTGATCCATCAGACTGTTATGTATGGGGACATGTAAAGTCTCTAGTTTATTCAACACCAATTGTCGATGTTCGGTAGTTGGAGGGTAGAAATGCACGTTCTTTTCAAACAATGACGGAGCAGCCAGGAATTTTTGAGCGTATATGTTAATCACTCAACGTGTGTAGATTGTTGTGTTAGAATGAATGTAGGTCACATTGAACATTTGTTGTGTTTCTCATCACAAAACAAACAAAATTTCACATGCTCTTACAATAATTATTATTAAATATCCATAATGTTGAATTTTTAAGAATTTTAATCTGAGTCATGATAACAAAAAAAAAAAAAGGATGGCCGCCAAATAGGTTGAGGCCTTTCTTTTGCAATGACTCTGTTGTTTGTTTCGGATGTTTACGATTAAGGTATGGTTTTTTTCACAAAAAAATTCTTTATATATTTTTTTTATAATACAACACAATTTGATAAAACTAATAATTCCTAAGATATTTAAGATTTAAAAATTGAAACGACCGACATTTTGAAATTTGTCAACGAAAAGTATTTGTCATTCTTTATCCTGTTGAAAAATGTTTCTGTAAAATAAAGTACAACGTTTTATTGCGTTCTCACCAACCATTCTTCATAAATAATTTCTTTTTCATAAAAAAAAAAAAAAAAAAAAAATGGCGGACACATGGAAAAATATGCGTTTTCGGGCCTCTCTTTATCTGTAACCTCCATCGGTACTTCCATCGGTATTTGTCTTTATCGGTAGCCTCGGAACTACCGTAAGGTATTACTTTTCAGAGGATGAATGAAGATGATGTGTATGAATGTGAATGAAGTGTAGTCTTGTACAATCTCAGGTCGACCATTCCTGAGAAGTGTGGTTAATTGAAACCCCACCACTAAAGAACAGATAAAAATTTTTATACGGATTTGAATACTAGGTCGTGGATACCGGTTTCTTTGGTGGTTGGGTTTCAATTAACCACGCTTCTCAGGAGTGGTCGACCTGAGACTGTACAAGACTACACTTCATTCACATCAATGGCAACTAGGTGGGCGCGTTTTCGGACCTATGTTCACTGGAAAGTTTTTCTGCAGTATGTTAAAATCACTTCCTAGAGTGGACGCATATTTTAAGGACGCTCTGTATACACTGTCTTAATTCATCAAGCGAAACATTATGAACAGTTTTTCACAATATTAACGCTAACAAAAGGGTTAACATAGTGCCATTACTACGTCAGACTACAGTTAATTTTTTGTTTTCCATTATACGACCTCGGAAAGTGGGAGTTTATTTTATAAATTACGAGATTAGAATCTGTCAAACATGTCTGTAACTAAATCATCTTTTATGAACGGATCGTTACAAAACAATGTTAATTTCAATGACGATAAAACATTTATCTCAAATTTTGTAAACCATACATACCATCCCATTTGTTTTTAATGCAAATATTACTAAACAATTTACAGTATATATATATATATATATAAAACTGTAAACATTTTTGAAGATGTAATACCAATAATTTGTGCATTTTTTTACAGAAGAAAGAAATGTTAACAAACAATTATGCTTTTTTGTTTACATTCTTACAAGTAAAATTTCTTAAAAAAATTATTATTTTTAATTTTTCTATTTATTTATTTTTTGTATTTCAGAACATAATTAATTATTTTATTATATTTTTTTTTTCGTTCACACGATTCAGATTTCTATTTTTACAAAATTTTCAAGAATACTTACAAATTTATAACAAAAATGCTGATTATATCTTTTTTTTAAAAACGTACATTTTGTAACATGAAATGTAAGAATGTAAATGCTTAATAAAAAATTTAATCCAAACATAAAATAAAAGTTGAAAAATTATAAAATAATAAAATAACAATTAAGGTTTAAAGAGAATAGATTAATTTTAGCTTATGGAAATGATTTGATTTCAAACAATTAAAAATGTAAATTATTTTTAAAGTATCAAACTACAATAAACTGGATTTTGAAAATTAATATGGGCAAATAAGACCAAAATAATCAGTTTTTAATTTTCCACCGTTTTTAATTTATCTTCAAATTCAAAATATTAGAGAATGTTTTTAATAATAATATTTTGTTTTTTTTTTATAGAATCCCGTCTGATAAAACAGTCCGGAGTTTTATTTATTTAAATATATAAACAAAAAAGCGAAGGAATTAAACTGTAAAAAAAAAACTCTGAAGGCTAATCACAAGTTTATGAAGTGGGTATCTGATAAAAGAGTAAAAAATGCGCAGAATTGAAATGTAGATCAGTTAATTAGCATAAATACGCATATAACATATTGCATATATTTAATAAAATGTAATAGAAAAATAAACATTAATAAACATGTAAAATAATAATCTCGTTAACACAGAGTACATTTCAATTATCGTTGCGAAATAACGGCAACCTGTTTTAAATGGATTCGATCCCTTGTGACAAATGGTATAACAACAGTTTTTGCATTATTTACAATAACTTAATCGAGTCAAGCTCGATTACTTGTCCATCTACTATAGATCAGGCTTTTCACCAATCACTATGCAAACTAGTCGAATACACTATTATTTACATATAAATACAAAGTATAATGTCAGAACGTTTAAGTACAAGACAAATGTGAAATAAATATTACTGTTTCAACAATAAATTGTACAGAAACAAATATTTTTAAAGCAATCTGTATCACGTAATTTTTCAGTAGATAAGTTACAATATTTCTTTATTAAGTAAAACGCATAAAAATATATATGTATCAATAAACTAGGTTTTACGCATAATTATTCACAAGTATAAAACATTTTAGAAAGCTATCACAATATATAAAAAAAACAGCTACATAGTAGAAGTTTCAAGATATCGAATTAAAAATCAACCTACAACTGAGAAAATAACTTCTCACCTTTAATTGACAACACGATCGAAACAACATAATAACATAAATACAACTATAATGTCGGAATAAAAGGGACGTTACAAAAATCTTGGTGTAGTCGAACTTACATACATTACTGAGTAAAATATTTATTGTAAAACAAGAAAATGGTAAGAATTACACAAGTTAAACTATGCAGAGTTGGAGTGTTAATCTAAATAAGAAAGTCTAAAGTAAATTATTAATACAATAAATGGAAATAACATCAAAATTAAATCCTAAATAATGTAATAATCTAGGAAACCGCGCAATTATAATTCGAGTAAGTAATAACTTTGTAACATCAGCGGTTGGGTGATTACATGTTAAAAAATGAGGTAAAATTAAAAGTACTTGAAATAATTAAGGCTTTTACTATTACACGGATTTCCGGAGGTTAAACAAAAAAATAAAAACAAAAAAATTACACGGATTTGAATACTGGATCGTGGATACTGGTGTTGTTCTTTAGTGGCTGGGTTTCAATTAACACATCTCAGGAATGATCGATCTAAGATTGTACAAGAGTACACTTCATTCACATTCATACATATCAACATCGTTCATCCTCTGAAGTAATACCTTACAATAGTTCCGGAATCAAAATACAAAAAGAGAGTATGAAAAATGTGCAATACTTATTTTTTATATAGTTTCCTACAATTAAGGAAATTTGGAGATAAACCATATCGTTTAATACGATAATAAAGGGGTTGGTTTTGCATCTATCCGCTAAAAATTTGATACATAATAATAAAAATATAATCAACAAAAGTAAACTGAAAGTAAATATTAAATCATCTTATATAAAGAGCATGATGGATAGTGAGGATGCATGACTTTTAAAATAGAAAAAATGGTTAATTTAAGGAAAATAATTAAGAGGTTTCAAAACTGATTTTAAAAAATTGTTCACCACAATCTTCAGAACAAAAATGGAGCGAGCGCGATATATGATGCGTTCAAAGTATTTAACAAAAAATTTTTATGAAATATATTAGTTATACGTAACCGAATGACACGAAATTCTAACCAATTATATTTTTAGCTTTACTTCTGTTTGTTGATGTGTACGAGTATGTTACGCAGTTACTACCAAATTCGTTTTCCGATTTTTATCAAATTTCCAATAACGTTCCTTGCTATTTGAGAAAACAACGTACAGTGTCAATGGTAAAAATTCACTGGTTTTAAATTTATAAACGACGAATGATATTTTCCTTAGAACGATACAGAAGCGGGGCAAATAGAAGAGATGTGGTGAAGGGAATGTTCCGTTCCCAAGTCACTGCTGTAGACTGAACACATATGGTCTCTCCTTTATTCTTGATGCGACTAACTCTTGATGTCTACTTCTCAAAACCTACGCATTAGATATTTCATTCGTTCAAGTTTTATTCTAAATATAAAACTAAGTTTTTAAACTGTTTTCCTAAATACGTAAAGCACTGTGCCTTTCTTAGTATACTGTTAATTACTTCGTTTCCCCTTGGATACTTTATAAAAAAATACCGACAACAAAGTTGTTTCTGATTTACGCTTCAACATAAATACGTGAATCCACAACATAATTAAAAATATTTATCATTTTATTTAAATATAACATTTTTTCGTTTAATACAATGATTCTAACTATATTTGATTCGCGCGGGTGTGGCGGTACAAGCAGAGACGGTCGGCACTAACTAAACTAATGTAATTTCACAAATTACAAAGAACAAATTTCGCTTATACGGTCGATAGACTAGTGAACGCCCGTAAGCGGTTAACAATTCGGTAATTTTGTGCTTAACGCACAGGTACCGAATCGACCGAACGATTGAGTTCGAGACCCAGCTCACCTGTGACGTCACAACATAGCAGACAGTTTAGAGCATTTTTTTTGGACTGGGGGTGCGATTTTGCAATAATTTTTTTTTTACATATATTATTTTTTAATTGTTAATAAATATGCCTAAGAAAAATATGATCTTAGGCGAAATCTAAAGGCACTAAGGTTGTCTGACTCTACCTCACTCCACCACGACTTTTTAAGATAACAAAAGTTAATGGAATCAATGCCCTATATACAAAAGTAAGCTGATCAACTTTGGTCAAAATGGGTTCAGTAGTTCTGGAGATATAACGTCGATTTAGAGGCTAAAACTGAACACACACGTACATATGAACATTAACACCCGGAAATTTCTTTTCGGTTTTTTTTTTTTTTTAGTTTCTTAGTCGTCAAAACGTCAAGATCCAGTGAAAACCGTGTTTTCCCAAATCGGACCGATTACAATTTACCTTCTAAAGCTATAGCTTTGCTATAACGCAATCTAGACGGGAAAGTAAAAAAAAACTTGTATCAAAATCGACGGTTTTGATACAAGTTTCACCAAATAATCATATCCAATGCTAAATAATAATAATTTTAATTAATTTATGTATTGTAAAGCTTTTTTTTCAAATTTATGAAATTCAGCACAAAATGGTTAAATACTGTCATTTATGATTGTATTGTAATACGGAAACTAACCTATCCGGTACCTTTTGATTATCAGACATTATTAATAAACTTAAGAAGACCTCTCAGAGAAAATTCTAAAAAAATATTTCGTTGAGATGTTCTCTAAATTTACGATTGTAAAACTATGCTAGTAAATACGAAATGAAAATAAAAAAATACCTTTCGTTTAGAAGGAACGGTTAATAGTAAATAATCTATAACAAAACGGGATATATTTTGATAAAGTTTATAACGAAGATGAAGCCTATGTCAATCGATTAACGTATTTGGTTTATTAGAATTATACTTCGAGAAATATCGATATTATTATCATAACAATCATAAAAGTGATAATTTTAAAAAATCAAGTACATAAGTCGTAAAGAGAGTTGAGTGAACTTGCATAGTTACACACTAACTCTTGTATTTGGATACACTGTTGGAATTTCCCCTCTCACTTTATATCTCTCTCACCAACACGCTGTCTATATATATATATATATATATATATATTTTACTGGCGGTGCGGCAGGCGTTTTGATGGGATGAGACGTTATACGTTGGCCGGTCGGTTTATCGCACATAACATCTGCAATCTACACACGACCTTGCTTTTGTAGTCGTATACAAACACACGCATAAGATAAAACCTAAAGACTGACTCCCATTTCAGTGTGACGTCACGTCGTAATCACGGCACGTCACGGGTGCGCTCACATATTTTGTTTCCTTTTTTCTTGTGATACTGTTCCTACTCACGTTTAGCACGAATTTATCATGTCGGACGTCATGTCTTATTCATGTCAAGTATAAATTTCAGTCGTGTTCCTATTGTGTTAAAACAACGCAGCAATTTAAAAAAAAAAAACATCGGTTGATACACAGCCTGTTAATCGACGTCTACCTCTAAGTGCAATTTAAAATAGCAGAAATTACACATAATATCTACCAGATATTATGTGTAATTTCTGTCATACCGGCACTATCACAATACATCATAATATGTACGACTATGTAACTATTTTTTTCTGTTTAGGCTCCGGAACTACCGTAAGGTATTACTTCAGAGGATGAAATGTATGTATGTGAATGAAGAGTAGTCCTGTCAACGCGACAGCACAAATCAGCTGATTTCGAAGTCGAGAGTTCTAAGATTTAAGTCCTAGTAAAGATAACAATTTTTATACGGATTTGAATACTAGATCGTGAATACCGGTGTTCTATGTTGGTTGGGTTTCAATTAACCACACTTCTCAGGAGTAGTCGACCTGAGAGTGTACAAGACTACACTTCATTCACATTCATACACATTATCCTCATTCATCCTCTGAAGTAATACCTTACGGTAGTTCAGCAGACTAAACAGATAAAGAGAGAGAGGTCGATCACTCCTGAGAAATGTGGTTAATTGAAACCCAACCACAAAAGAAAACCGGTATTCAACAATCTAATATTCAAATTTGTAAAAGTAAATTCTATTTACGATTTATTTACTTCCCAGTAAAGTAACCTTTACTGGGATTTGAACCTTAGAACTCTCGACTTCTAAATCAACTGATTTGCAATGTCGCGTTAACCACTAGACCAGCCCGGTGGGCTATATTATATACGACAATATACGAGTACTTCAAACTGTTCCGTAATAGGTCCGTATTAAGTCAAAGTCTGACTATAACTCGATCGAATTCAGAAAATCAGAAGTTTATAGTAACTGGATTGATTAATGGAAACTATTAAATAATAAACAAAACCACCTTTTTCGTTTTTGTGTAAGAATAAATATAACTGAAATGCAGCTAAATAGTTTATTTCTGTAAAAATATTATTATAAGAAACAAGTACGCTGCAGCAGAAAAATACCGCCATAATCGAATTGATATCGTGAAACTAAAAACTGATGATTTCTACAGCAGATATTATAATGAGGAAAGATCGTACAGAATTTTATGCACAAAAAGAAAAAGTGACGGATGAGAAATTTTAATGGAAACTACGCTCTTGATAGAAAAAAAGGAGGTTTATCGAATTCTTCGAGATTTTTTTCCTGTTTGAGATCGAAAGAAGATGAAGTTAAAAAATATGTCTATAACCATACGGATAATAGAATTAAGGTTACAACAATGTTTCAATATGTTTATGCCGGTCGTCGTCCAAAACAAATAAAGAAACAAGTAATTAATATTAAAATTTATTAACAAAAAACAAGTAATAATAAAGAATAATCACATGCTGGCCCCCCCCCCCCCCGAAAAAAAAACTCTTAACCGATGTGAAAAAAAAAAATTAAACTATGCATGTTATAAACGTGTGAAATTAATAATGAATACTGAACAGATAGATAATAAAACCACACGCTATTCAACAAGACAGTTATCCGACCACAATACATATAATAGGATCGTGGACCACAAGATGTCACTTTCAAATCATTAACAGCTTCACTTTTCAACAAGATTACATTACACAATACGATAGCTACATAAATTATTTATTCCGCTCAATACATGTCACAGACTAAAAGCAACGGGAAGTTTATATTTACATAAATTATATCTGTCACAATCTCAGCGTTAATTATTTAAATTATTGCTACGTTACCTAAGTATAATAAAAGCACTCGAAAAGAAAGATCGAGGGGAGACAGAGTATTAGAGTGAAACGGCAATAAAACAGAGAACGAAGGAAGCTTATAAAAGGTGAAATACAATAAAGAGATTAATTAAGCATCGTATTTACATCTTTAAAGTTATCATTAATATCGAGAGTCGAAATAAACTGAGGGTGAAATCGCTAAACTAGTTTTATGTTTTGCATGTTCATAACATACAAATATACACATACACCGCGAGGCGATCTACTTTCAATGAATTCAACGAATTAACCCACACCATATAAACCTTGTATCTAGAAAACATTTAATTTAATTTTGTAATCGTTTTACTTTAAATCTAGAGCAGATTTTTGTTAAGATAACCGACCAGTGTTATATACTTAACATAAGCTTAATCATTACAGTGAAAATTTCGCATCCGTGGTACGATTTCCTTTTTTAATCTGTAATAAATTATTTCATTTTTAATTACGGTTATATGAACACACACACACAAATAAATAAAAATAACTGGCGATATAAATACTGAGATGCTAATCTCAGAGATACCAGTTTTAGGAAGACACTGTACATTTTTCCATTTTTCTTTACAGTTTTTTATCTTTTAAAATCAGTATTTCTCTAACTTTCTCCCAAAGTCTACCGCTTGGAGCTATCATCAGTGTTTCTACTATAAAGGAAACACATTAAATCAAAGAAATTTAATTTCAACGTTTATTTAGTTATTTATTCTTAACATACAAACTTCAAAAAAATCTGCTTGTATTTGAGTAGCTAACTTAATAAAAGGATACCACGCGAAACCAAGAAGTATTCAAATACTTGTTACTATTCCCTATCCCAAATTAATAATAGGATTTTCCTTGGAATACGTTTGATGTATTAAAATTATTTATCGAATTACCTTTCGTCTTCTAGGATCGTTAATTATTGTTAGCGTCCCCGTCATGGTACACTGTTGAAAAAGGTAAGTGTCGATTAATATTACTGAATGTAAAATGATAAAAAATTCAATCAATTCATAAAAAATTAAGGCGCTTTTGTCATTAACGCACTGAGAAACGTTTACCATATACTGACATCCATCTTAAAAAGGGCACAACTGAAACGAAACATCTTAGGCTGTAAACTGAATTTTAAAATAAGAGATATAACACTTGTTATTAACGAAACATATTCCGATTGGAGAACAAACGGTATGACGATAAACTAAAATGGAATTTTTACACTATCTTAATTATATTAAAGTAACAGCATTTAAGAATATGTAAAGAATATTTAAATTTTAAATGAAAATAAAACACATCATAATACTGACAACAAAAAAAATCTGATGTGACACCGCATGACTTCCCTGTACGTTTATTACATTTCATATACACAGTTTTTGCTGCACTTCACTTTATTTGAACGTGAGATATACTAAAATGTTAGATTTTATTAACATCAAATTTACATGCAATTATTAATTCAACAATCTTACACGAAATATTGGGGTAGAGTAAAAGTCCCTTTATTACTCTTTAAATAAATATAAGTCTTACATTGATTTACTATTAATACTATGTTTTTCAAATTATTATTATGATGTAATCATTAAAAAAATGAAAACAGCAGAAGATTACTAAATTTTATAGCGATATTTATTAATTATCAAGTAGATTGAAACAAACGCATAAATAAAAAAAAAATATTTTTAGAAGATTTTACTAAGAAAATCCAAAAATAATACGACTAAAGTATAATTTTCAATTAATATTAAATAATCAGATGTTTCACCAAACCTATTACATATACATATGTAATAATACCTATTAATAAATAACATATTTTTAAAAGTTCATACAATTTTATTTTACTAATAACTTCTGCTTTTTTTCATATTTTTTTTTATTGAATTATTATTCATTGTAACATTTTTTTACAATCACGAGTTAATAATTATAAATAAATCAATCTGTTTAAATTAAAAGAAAAGGTAAATAAAAAAAAAAAGGAGATGAAGTCTGATTCGAACTGATGTGCCTTCCCTTGTTTTTTTGTTTCACCTCCGGAATCACCGTTAGGTTATATCTTCAGAGGATGTGATGAACGAATTGTAGCGTGTGTGA
>JAAAKQ030021543.1:0-11668 GCA_010016005.3 Zanna intricata
AATTTAATTAATCATTTTTAATAAAATCAATTTCCACAAAAGTTGTGGTATCAAAGGAGCTTGACCTCGGTAGATAGTCATTATTACTTTTTTTCAGCAGTAAATATGATGTCATTTGCGCGGGGTTGATAATCATATACCCGTTAACATCTCCTTACAATGCAGTCATTCCCCAATATGTCTAGCTTTCTCGTTCCACATTTAACATCCCTTATATGAATTTTATCGTTAGATGATAAATCGTTCTTTTTCCTTATACGTGCGGCTGATTTCAAAATGATCGTCCCAATCTCAATTCGTTCGACCAATCCGAGGAATGGATTAGTCGTGACGTCATATCGATATTGTCAGCTCTGATCGTACCATGTTAGTCTGATGTACCTACCGCATCGTAGGTAATATAAAATAAAATGATATAAGATGTATAATAATCCTAGGTAATAAAATAGAGGGTTGTTCAAAGCAGGGTTGATTCTCAAGCTCTTCTTTATCGTTATTTAAGATCTGAATTCCCTGTAAACTGTATTTCAGTTATACATACCCGTGTAATAACAGGTATAAGTATATAGGTATTAAGTATAAGTATGAAATACTAAAGACAGCGGTTTTTTTTTATGTCTGGGGTGGCTTCCGTTATTAGCAACCTTTCCAAGAACAAAAAGAAGGTAGATTTTGTATTGCGAACTCAATACAAGGAATAGAATTGGAAAGATTGTCGATTTAGTTCTTTCAAACAATGAATTTCAAGTAATTTATACTTTGCGGCTGCTCGTCACTTGTAACAACTATATTTCTACATCAGTTAATGTAATAAACAACTGTTACTTAATGTTTAACTAACAAATATCAGTTAAATATTTAAAATGTAGTTACTTTTTGCATTAATTATATTATATAGACTTTTCATATTCATTACTTTTGTGGCAAAATGAGTTGTAGAAAAGCATTTTGTCAATTATTTTCTTCCGCTTTTTTGCTTCGAAAGATTTCTATAATTATTTTTTATGGTCCAGTAGTACTTTAAAATTTTTCCCAGTGTTATAGCCAAGCGCTTTTACATCAACATTTTATCCACAGCAATCCGAAATTCACGAACTATCGTGCAATGTTTCAAATAAATCCATCGAGAATTTGTTAAGTTACCATCGGATAAATAAAAGCTCACACAGAAATACAGACTAACGAATCTTTATGAAGATTTCGATCATTCGTTCATTAAATTTCAGCATTAAATAAATACATTTTGGTGCTAGATTACAATTTAAAAGAAAAAGAATTAAGGATCATTGTTGTCCTTAACTTTAGAAAGTAATAATACTCGTAAGAAATACAAAAAGGAATATAAACTGACATTTGGAATTTATATGCCATATGCGTTTAGACATAATTGTACTTTAAATAAAAACATAACACTCATTCATATATATTAATAAAACAGATCTCACTGACGTTAATAGATGTCATAACTAAATTTCAGAAAGCACGTAGTAGAATTGTGTAGGCGTGGAAAACGTAAATTATGCAGACTAGTACAATTAGTCTAAATTAGTTTTTCAAATCCTTTCCCATTTATAAATTCGATAAATTTGTCAAAATTCGTTATAAATAACTCGCTAAACACCGGTAAATAATATTAATACAGAATTTACAAATAGCACAAAAAAAAACAAAACGATGTGACGAGGAAAGAAAATATTTTGAGTGATTTATCGCTAATAAATTACACACTCTCTGGCAAGAACCCACAGCAAATCTACTATAAATACCTATCGGTATATGCTTTTCCACTGATTTATTTTTGACAGAAAAAGAACTTTGATTCTAACAGACACGCCCTAAATGTGGGCTACGTATTTTATTTAACTAAACATAAATCACACGCAAAAAGGGATTTAGAGGTACTAATTTCTTATCCTCTCCCATTGATGAGAATGAAAGTACGTTGGATTAAACAAAATGTTTACAGCAATATTCCATATAATTGTAAATGTAACATAAAATAGCCAAGCAATACCAAGCATAACAGTTGAACTGAAAAATGTTTTTAACGTTTCTTCAAGAGTATGGATTAGACGTGGACGAAGTCAAAACACCTTCAAAAAGAGAGAAATATTTTAAGAATCACGTTCTTACTTTTTTTTACCGTATCGGCGAGAGATACATCTGAATTTGGTATTTAGTTCATACACGTTACTAAATTCTGAGGATCGTTATAGTCGTCCTTTAAAATTATTGTACCATTCAAGAGTGATCTTTAATTTCTGGAGGAAAATAAATAAAATATATTGGAACCGTGTGTAATTAAATTAGTTAACCATAATCCAGTAATGTACAAATATATATAAATTAAGGGTCCTATTTCGAAAGCAAATACATCCCTTAATTTTCTTTCATTTTCTGAATTACTAATATCGTTACGTAAATTATTTAGGGATTAAATAATACACAGTATTAAATAAATACGGCGGTCTTGTGTCCAGTATTAAATCGCCAGTCTTTATCTTACCTGTCGTTGCACTTATTATATTTCAACCTGTCTTATTTTGTAATAGATTTATCGCAGGCTGTGTACTAGTCGGTGCAGTCAATTATTTCCACACAGGGAAAGAAGGGAACCGAGAAATCGGTAAAATCAAAGAAAGCCGCCAAACACCCGCCTAACTCCCGCAAGGCACCTGCGGAAAGACCCGTCAAAGCCTCGGAGGCCCCCGTCACCCAAGAGAGGCAGCAAAAACTCCCAGCACCTCCAGCGGCAAAAAAAAACAAGCCATACTCTAGAAGGAGAGTGCAGGCGTGGATTTCCTATCGCACATGACTGTCAAAGATATCCTACCGGATATTCTGGTTCTTTCCCAGCCTGCTCTAAGCAAAATCCATTAAGGACTTTCTACAGTCTTAAGGACTAAGGTATTAAGACCTTTCTACAGTTATAGGATGCCTCATGGGCAAATTAAATCGGTATGGTTAGGCAAACCCTCCTTCTACTGTAGTGGAACCCCAATTCAGTTGTAGACAAGGTGGGGGAGATCAGCCGCCAGGCCGAGAACCTACTGTTAGACGTGATACTGTAGGCGGAAACACAACTTTTTTTTTTTTGTTGATGATGAAGAAGGAATGCCATTTACGCGCCACCGCGGGGTCTTCGCGGGGTTGTGTCGGGCTCGGACCCAGGACGCTATCCGTCCCAGGCTAGCTAACAGGCTAACAGGTTCCGCCAAGATGTTATTAGGCGGAAATGACCTGTACCATATCGACTAAACCTCCCTCACCGCTCTTCTCCGCCCCGAGACCGGACCCACAATTAAGCATAACTCAGTCTCGGGGGGAATATTCCGGTTGTACCCGTAATTTCTTCTCTTCATTCATCTCTCGCAGGATCTGTAACATATAAATAAAAAAAGATAAGATAACCATTCGCACATCATCACTTGCACACATACCCACACCTTTTTTTTTGTTTTATTTTTATTTTTTTAAATATTTTTTTTCATTTATTTATTTTATTACTTTTTTTGTATGTTTAGATGTGCGTGTACGAACGTGTTCACGGCGGGGGATCAGGAGTCCTCGTGCGTCATCATAGCCGCCCATCCCCGGACCGAGGACGCGCGGCGACTCAGCATAAGGCTCTCCCTCTCTCGCGGCTCCTCCGTGTGTGTGTATTTTTCCCACTATCCCCACACTAGGGTTTAAGGAGTCCCGTGCCTCATCATCACTGCCTCTCCCCTCAATTAGGAACGAACCACGACTCCGCAGAGGGCTGTCCCCTCCCCCCAGTCCTATTTCTCCTTATTGATTCTTCCAGTCCTCAACTTCTTCTTCTTCTTTAATCTTTATTACTGATGTAATTCATTTTCTAATCTTTTCCCATACTGTTAAATTACTCAGCATAGTTGTCATCACCTCACTAAGCTTCGTCTCTGTTATATTCAATGTGCTTTTAATGGCCTTCCATTGGGAACATTCCATGAAGGTATGTTCCACCGTGTCCATTTCTCCACAATAGTGACAATTCTTCCAATCCCTTCTTTTAAAACGGAAGAGATAGTCGTTAAATGCCCCATGGTCGGTGAGGATCTGGGAGAGGTAGAAGTCCACCTCCCCGTGATTCCTCCCCAGCCACGGGCCCAAGATTGGAATTAGCTTTCTCGTCCATGTCGCCACCCCTGCTCCGTTCCATATTTCTTGCTACTCTTCGTGAAGTTGCCCTTTCGGTACCCCATTCCATATTCTGCTTTTTTGTCTAGCAATCAGTCTAATTGGGGGAGTGCCCGAGATCACTCCCGCCACCAGGGTCGATACAGTCCTGTAGTAGTTTGTTTTTTTGAGGCAACCTCTTGTCTGTATCGCTTGCAGTCGTCTGTCATTTCTTTTTATTTCTAGTGCTAATTTCCATACGGGCACAGCGTATAACATTATGGACGTTGCTCCTGCTAATACGTATAAGCTTTCGCTTCGACGCTTTTGGCCCACCATTGGAGGTCATAATTCTGCTCAGTGTATTGATTGTTTGACTTGATTGTTGAGCTGAACGGAAACACCTAACGCCAGACAAATCACTGACCATTCGAAACAATTTTACGTAGAGAACGGATAGGCAGTACCATCCAGAAGCCGAGCC
This sequence comes from Zanna intricata, assembly GCA_010016005.3. Classification (NCBI taxonomy): domain Eukaryota; kingdom Metazoa; phylum Arthropoda; class Insecta; order Hemiptera; family Fulgoridae; genus Zanna; species Zanna intricata. The sequence goes on from JAAAKQ030021543.1 coordinate 4,622, forward strand.
AGCGGCGAAACCGCTATTTTAGTTCACAGACACCTCCTACACGTGCGGGTTGATCTCCACTGCAATGTAATGGAGCAGACATGTGCATATGGAGCATATAGGCCCGGAATACCGCCTATTTTCGGCTTACAACAAACCAAACACAGCAATACCTAATGCAGATCTAGAAAACTGGGATGGACTCATGGTCCTCAGGGGCGACCTCAATTCTAAGCACACGTCCTGAAGTAGCAACCTGATAAACGCGAATGGCAAACTACTACACGAAATCTGGGTACTTCGTTATAGGCCCCCAAATACCCACCTTCGTACATCGTAAGCGCGATCGAGACCTATGTGCTCGATCGCGCTGAGGGCGGTATCAACTCCTTAGGCGATCGAAGACCTCAGTTCGAACGATTCACTAGTTTTGCTGGAACTAGGACTAGTAGGGGCCGGATGGGACCCACCGAGTCTACCCCGAAGGTCAGTGAACTGGAGAAAATTCTATGAAACTCTCCAACGAGATTATAGACCGAAGGATCCCGAAATCCCAACTACGAGGGATTAAACTTAGGGAACTAAGATTCTGAGGTTGGGAAGACACTGTCTAAGGAATGTCCCCAGGGCAGTGCCTTAGCCCCCTTCTCTGGGTGGTGGAGTTTGACTCTCTGATGCGGTGTCGGTTACCCAGTGGCTGCCGTATCGTTGCTTATGCCGACGACAGGTTGCTGCTTGTGGAAGGGAATTCCAGAAATGAATTGGAGATTTAAGCAAATCGTGCGTGTGCGGTACTCCAAATGTGGAGCTTTCAGCATAAAATGCTTTTTAGCTCAGAGAAGACTACCATGATGTTGAAGGGCCGATTGGCTAAGACGCGTCAGGCTCGCGTCTTTATGGCAGGCCATCCTGTGCGGTATGTTGCTGTTCAGAGGTATTTGGAGGTGATCTTGGATGAGCGATTGCGCTTTGGGGATCATCTCCAGTACGTGACTTAGGAAACGCTTAATGGCGGGTATTTGTCCATTTTTCGGCATTAGGCGGGAGCTGAATTTTCGTACTTTGCGTATCCCACATAAAGGTGCTTGCGAGGCGATAATGTTGTACGCTGCACCAATTTGGGCTCATCGAATGGCTTACAAGTGCTACAGGGATATCCTTTTTCGGGAACAGCGTCTTTTGCTTTTGGCTGTCGTTGGCGGTTACAGGACAACCTCGCGAGAGGCAGTCTCTGTGATAGCTGACATCAAGCCGGTGGATTTGCTTGCCGTTGAGCGCAAGTATTGGTATTTTGCTGAAAAGGCTGGTCTTCTTTCTTCGGAGCGTTTGCGGGAGATAAACTACCAGGGATTCATTGCGTGGCAGGCGCGATAGGATGAGTCCATTACGGGTCGGTATACGCATGAGCTTTATCCGGAGGTTGTGAGTCTGTCACAGGAGGTTGTGCGCCAATAAGTGGGTGTCCCCCAATCGGCACATAACGCAGTTTCTTTCCGGGCATGGCGCTTTTCGACAGTTTGGCTAGGTTTCGTCTTAAGGAATTTGCCCGGAATGTAGGGTTCTGGAGCGTGTGAGTCATGTGCTATACGTCTGTCCCCGGCATGAGATTGCGCATGCCAGAGCGATTAGGGAACTTGAGAGGTTGTTGCACTCAGGCTTGGATCTTAGGGTCAATTTGAAGACCCGTGCTGAGTGGGAGGTTGTTGCTGGTTTCCAGCTGACTCTTGCGTTGTTTCGGGTCGCGGAAGGAGTGTAGACAGGATAGGGGCTTGGGTGGCTAGGATTTTGGCTTGTCCATTGTTGGCTGGAGATAGACGGTTTGGCATCGAGCCTCGGTTATGTCACTATTGAATGTGTTTATCCTGTTGTGGGTTAGCTCCGGCGGGGTGGTAACTTACTCCCTTTTAGGGGTGGGTGCCGCTGTGCTGGATTTTCCTACAGAAAATCCAGCACAGGTAGGCTCGGCATCGTCGGGGTGTCGGTTTGTTTATGCAGGCGGCCTCGGTGATGTTGGGGCTACTATGTGGCGAGAAGAGAATGTCACATGGACGTGGATTCTGGGAGGGTATGATCTCCCGTCTGACCTATTGTGAATGCTTGTTGCATGTGTTACACTGTGATAGGTCAAAATTTCAATGCTGCGAGCAGCTGGTTTGAGTGGGATTTTGAAATCCAGTCGATTCGATCGAGATGTGTATGGCTTTCAAAGTCACATGGGATGCTGTGATACGTAGAGTAGGCGCGAGGTTTCGTGCTTCCGTGCTTGCAGTTACTTAGTTGTTAGGGCGACATGTAGATCGATATGAGCCTTCGGCGAGGGCGATTGCTGATGAGATATTTTACACTGATGCTAAATCTCTGCCGAGGCATTTGCATCGGTGGCATTCCGACCAAAGCCTGGCTGATGACTGAGATATGATAGACACAATCTTGTCGGAGGCATTAACAGAAAAGTGGCCACCGCAGCCGTTTTTCTCGACGTGGGTAAGACCTTTGACAAACTGAGGCATAATGGCCTATTATATAAACTAGCCCACTCGACAACCGTCGGCCGTTATTTCAAACTACTACGGTCATATCTCCTAGAAACGGCGATCTGTAGTTCACATGGGGGATCTGTTTTGTCTACCAGGGAAATAACCGCTGGAGTTCCCCAGAGGGGCAGTGCTATCGCCGTTTTTATACAAACTTACACGAATGATACGCCAATGTCGATAGCAGTAAAAACAGCACTATACCCCGACGACATGGCATAGCATATTACTACGAGTCAAGAGATGTGGACTACGCAATCAAAAGGCTTCAACAACTAGATTTAGTGAAACCATGGCTGGACATGTGGAGGATTAATGTTAATAGTGACAAATCTGTGGTCGTGTTATTCAGATGCAAGAGGACAGAGTTCTGTAACTATATATCATTATAAGTATGTCTTGTTTACTACAGAGAGGAAGTACAAGAAAATCTAGAGAAGCCTTGTGGCCTTGACTGCTAGTGTATTGGATGGGAAGAGGATAACCAGGGCAAAGAGGCAGTTGGGGACCCCTAGAGGTCATCACTGCTGTTGATATGTCCATGAGTCTTTGACCCACCCAAGGAGTCTCTCAAGTGTACAGCATGCTGCAAGTAATTTTAATAGTTGGGTATCAGGGCATGTTGTATAAGGAAAAGGGATTTTAGTCAGATTTTAGACCCCAACACTTGCCATCTATATGGGCAGCTGGGAAATCTTTCTCCTCCTCCAATGAAAACAAAGATGGTATGGAATAACTAAGGTTATAATGAGTGCAGTTAAATGTTTTATTCAGAATGTAAAATAATTTTTTAAAAATAACATAATTTGATGTACTCATTACTTATACAGCAATAAAAAAGCTACATTTTTCTTCTAAAATTCCAACAATAGATATATAGTTTATAAGAATAGTAAGATATATAGTTTAATAGATAGAATAGTTTTATAGTGTTTTGTAAGTACTGTTAATACTTTTCTTTCTTTTTTTTTTTATTCGTTTACTTTTACATGTACCTTTTTCTGTTGATGATAGTTTTAGTCCTATTGATGATGATAGTTTTAACAATAGAAATGGCCATCTAGGTTTAAGTCTTAAATAATTTTTTTTTTATAAATAGTAACTGGAGCATAACCTAGTTTCCCAGTCATTTATATGTAAGTTATCAGGCTGAAATGAGTTTTGAACTCATCACTAGTTACAAAGTGTAGGCAGCATTATTATGGAATTCTAGGTCAGGAATTGAAGATAAGGCCTGTTTCTTTACCTTCAAAAATGTTTACTATCCGATTCAAATAGTTGGCTCATCTTTAGTGCAACAAATTTATATAATTCATATCATGGTAATATTCTAATAAAAATTTAAATAATTTTTAATTAAATTAATTAATTTATAATTAAAGTCACTAATTCTAATTAATAGTCAAACAACTTGTATAATCAAATCAACCAAATATTTTGCATAAACTGTTGCACTAATATATTTTGGAAAGCAGTTACTGAACAGAACATCTGAAGTATTGTACAAACAAAGTAATTTATCCTCAGGATATAGAATATGATATTCTAGAGACAAAGTTTATTGAGTTACATGAGTTCCTCACTTCAGCTCGGTAGAAATCCCATGGGAAATAAGGGTAAAGGAACAAAACTAATTCACAAAGCAGAGAGAAACAGAAAAAAAAGAGAAAGAGAGAGAATGATGAGTAGATTACATAGTGTCATCTTATATCGAATCCCTATCTATCTGAACCTCCATGTCACTTGACCTAACAGTATAGCACACAGACACTGCTGTGAAAGTAAACTTCTGTCGGATCTCTTGTACAGGTCACAGCCTAGGGGTTTGACAAAAAGGCTTAACACCCAAGTGTTGTTCTGTCAGTAGTCTTCTATCAGACTCCTTGGTTCCTTAATTCATAATTATGTTATACAAAACAATATTATGTTATATAATTATATATTTAACTAATAATAATGAATTGATCATAATTTACTGTCCTACATAATACAAAGGGTAGATTTAATCAATTTATTATATAAAATAATTTTAACTTTAAACCGAGTGTTTAATTTTACATACAGCTGTTAAAATTAAAACCTTTTTGTATAATTAAAAAATGTTTATAATACATAACCCAAGCAACAGGCCCTAGTATTGTATTTATTTATACATTTGCTTATATATTTTATTAATTAAGATACACAGCCCATCGTTCTTGTACTAAATCATATACTTTTCCTACATTACCCCACTTAAGTTATGTCACAATTTCCTCCCAAAATATTACTTCTAAGTTTTTTTTTCTCAATAAAGTTAATAAAAGATATTTCATAACATTAAAAATAGGAAAATTCTAGCAAATTGGATATTTAACTTAACTGTACGACTTATTTCTTTTATTTACTTATTTCAAGTTAAAAAAAAAAAATCAGTATAAAATTTTACCTAACTTGAAAGAAAAATAATGTGAGGAGCAATTTAAATCCCCAAAAAATATGGAATTTACCATTTATTTGTACTTCCTAAGCATTTTGAAACATTTTAGTGAAATATTTTTCTGAAAAAAAACACTGGCTCAATGTTTTATAAGAAAATATATATGTAATAATGAATATCTCATTATGCAGTCACCTGCTTAATATATAGTGCAACTAGGTAGATTGTCAAGTAAACATGCACACATTTAAGCTTGTACAGGGCCATCCCTTGGGGCTGAGGTGCCGCCTGTACAGCCAAATTTACCAAGTAGTGTAAATATTGAAATTTAGGTGCTAAAGAGAATATAATTGAAGATCAATTGAAAGTGAGAAGCTAGAAAAGACATTTAGTAAATATATAGTCCATGGTGAATATAAATATTGTATAGTTTATTTGTTTGAGCATTAACTTTCGAAAGAGAGTTTTATAAAAATATTTATATATTATTCTCATTTAAATTGGAGAACAAATACATTTTTTTTTTGAGTCTATGCGGTAGTTAGAGTTTTATTTTTCAATTTAAAAATTTTAAGTGATACCTATCAGTTTCAACACCTCAAGAAGGGAATCTGTTGGATTCGCCCCATACACAGCACCCAGGTCAGCTTGACCAGCCCCAGTGACGCCACTGAACTTGTACATGTTTATAAATCAGTTAGATTGATCCTTAGCAGTATTATCATATGCCAAACCAAGGTAGCAGTAATCAAAGCTAGACAAATAGTAATGGCAAAGCAAAATAATGTAGCAGAAGGGCTAGTTCCTTTTCCCAGAAACATAACTGATAAACAAAAAGTAGTCATTTGCCAGATTAAACAATTTATATACCGTATTTCCATCCTGTACTGTACATAGCTCATTTCCTACAAGAACAGCTTAGGACTAAGAAAATACAAATAATTAAAACAGATCACCACTTATTTTTTTACTGTGTAATTTATATGAAAATTTAAAAGTCTAGAGTTTAAAAAGAAAAACTATCGGTAATCTAGTGAAATGTGTGAACATTAAAAATAAACTAAGTGTTTCATGTTTTTCTCCAACTACAAATTTGTGTAATATAAACACTACTGTAGATAGAATGTGGTTTGTTGAATTTTATAGCTAAACTCACAAAATTTCTTTATTTATTGATGGGGGACTCACTTGTCTCATCGGAGCATCCCAACCCTTCGCTTGTGAAGGAGTGCCAAACTGCCCCTCCTCAGGGGAGCTGCCCATCCCGTCCCTACACCTATATCTACCATCAAGGTTGAGTATGCATTGCACGCACCCAACCCTTCCCCCCACCTCGTGCAACCTTCTCAAACTTTGGGGGGCCCCCATGCGTCCTGGGCAAATTAAATACTACACTACCTAAACATAACTCCTAGTTACAAAAGGTGTTCTGATATTGTCACCATAACTTGGCAATTTTAGTAGTAAGATATTCAACTGGTTCTCCACGCCTATCACAAAACGTTCACAATCACAGACTTATAGCTGTACTTTATTCAGGTCAGTACATAATTATTTGTATAATAAACAGATAACTTCAAGAATGGAAGTACTCTTTGAATAGATGATTACACATCCTCCATGAATGAAAATGCAATCACTTCAGCATTTCGCAGGAAGAATCAAGGAAAACTTTAATACAAAGTATAAAATTAACAAATAAAAAAAGCAATTATTCATATTAATACATAAAAATAATGATATTGAATGATAGTGATATGAATAAGTGAAAGTAACAAATGAGTAAAATAAAATCAGACAAAAGTCTGTACTTCAGAAAGCCTGAAAAAACATTAACTTAGTTAATATCTATCATAATACTTAAAAAATACATAAATTTATTTTGTAAGCTTGTTATGCAAGCTTTTTTTATACAATTTTTAATGCAAAGATTTTGTACTGTATGAAAAATGAGTTATCTTTTTTTGATTCCTGTAAACTGTTAACAGTCTATACAGCCAAGCCTTAACTGGGCAAACAACTGTTTACTACTTTCACATTTGTGTTTACTTTCATGAGAAATGAATAAGCATGAATATTTTACAGTTTACAATTAACTGAGAAAAATACAGATAC
>JAAAKQ030021543.1:11768-25171 GCA_010016005.3 Zanna intricata
TTTGTGTTTACTTTCATGAGAAATGAATAAGCATGAATATTTTACAGTTTACAATTAACTGAGAAAAATACAGATACTACTTTTTTTATCTCCTATAACTAGAGAACACACAATAAAAAGAATATAATAAATATCAATCTTAATAACACAGGTCAACAAAAAAAAAATTTAGAACCAAGATAAGAGTAGGTAAATTAGAATTTTTTTTTATGCTGAATTTTAAAATGAATCAGTTTTTCCGTTAACCCCTAAAATCATGGCAGGAACAACCTAAACAATTTCTTCTGAAATATTTCAGTAAATTTTCATTTCAAATTCTATACTTCTATCTTAGTATGCCTCTTTAATAAATTTCATTCTTTAAGACATGAACCTAGGAATTCTGCATGTTGTTTCAACAAATACAAATCACGAATGAGGTCACTCAGTTCTGCTTATGTTATGAGGTGAGGTTAGTAATTGATTCTTCTGGAATGTAACTAATATCTATTGAAGTTGAGAATTCATCGATTGGCCTTATGGGGAATCAGAAATTTTTTTCCCAGAAGTTGAAGCAATCAGAATCAGTAAATCAACACCATGAAGTACTAGTATCACAGCTGAATAAACATTTGAGTATGCGATACTGCTTTTATTACTTGAATTAAAACCAGTAACATTTATTAAGAGAAAATAGTCATCATAATGATGAGTTGGCTCTCACCAAATTATAGGTATGCCAAAAGGCAAATGCCGGCCTCCGCAGCCGAGTGGTAGCGTCTCGGCCTTTCATCCGGAGGTCCCAGGTTTGAATCCCGGTCAGGCATGGTATTTTTCACACACGTTAAAATTCGTTCATCTCATCCTCTGAAGATATAACCTAACGGTGGTTCCGGAGGTTAAACAAAAAAAAAGAAAAAGAAAAAAAAGGCAGATGTTTCTTTTTCCTTTTAACCATTGGGTTAGTTTAATGTAGCACTTGATCTACATGCGGAGCCCAGGATATATCTTGATCTCTCAAGGAACAGTCAAAATAATGTTTGTACAGTTTTGATACTGTTTTTATTGACTTTTCATGGTGAATTCTCCACAAACTTAAGAAAAAATATTTGGAGAATTTATACAAGCCTGATTTTTATTCATTATAAAATTCAAAATGTTTTAATGAATGAAAGTAAACTGAAATATTTCAGAAATACTTACTTAACTATATAAATAAGTTCTAAGTTATAAATACTTAATTACTTAAAACACTTCCAAAATTGTTTCACATAGAGTGCAATAAAATACAGTGTGAAACACATACACAAACAACTTAACAAATCCTGACTTTCAATAAAGTAACACCAATAGTTCTTTGGTCATAAGCATCTTTCACTAAATTTATAGCATCACTTACGAAACAATCTTTATATGTGTGATAAAACCACTACCACAACTAAAGAACATAGCAAGTCACACCAAGAGCTGAACTCATACAGAAGAAAATTTCATCACATTGAATTATTAATTACTCGACTCACTGACACATCTGGCTTGACATGAAATGACATCATTAGACTATTATGGATCAAATATAGGTCTACAGCATGCATCACAATATAAATCAGATGCAAATAAGTAAACATACAGACGTACAACTTATTTGTTCCACAAATGATGGAACAAATAAGTTTAAGTGTTGTAACTTATGAACAGATTCAGATTCAGCACATAAAACACTATATAGAACAACTATTCCCTTTTCAGTTCCAAATTGTATGTTGACCAGTGTAATCACAGTATATCTTAATTATTTTTGTCTGTTGTTTGGTTTTATTAAGAAAACCTATTTCAAGGGGCTGGGAGCTGTAAAACTGTCTTTCAATCAGAGTAATTCATAGCCAATCAGTCTCTATTGACACAGGTTTTATACGCAACATATTCCTACTATTGCAACAGAAGAATTTCTGCTCATCTTAAAAATTAAAAATCAATAAAAAATTTTAAGCAACTGTTGCAATATGTACAAATTCATTTTAAATTATAAGATGAATCAGATTCATTATAGATTCATTGTAAATTATAATACACTGATACCAAATGACTAGATGCACTGCATCATCATATATGCTACAGTTACAGCCTATGAAGAAAAGTTTCTGGACGATGCCTGGAGATCCTTATAGCAGACAAGTGTAAAAACAAGGCAGGAATAACTTATAAGTTTATATTTACTTTTATAATGCAATTTATTTCTTTTTCAATGCAGAAATTGTAAAAATAAAATAAAACAAAAATTTGCTATTAAGAGATAACATCACATGATGTATGAATGCATGTGTTACAAGAGTGTTTGTTTTTTGTTTGTTGTACATATGTACATATATAAATAACTATCATTTGAAAGGAAAAAAATTACAATGTATTAAAAAATCACTTATATTAAAAAATACCTGTAATTAAGTAAACCTTTCAATTCAGAAAGATTATTTATGCACTAAAAAAATCAACATGGAAATTACTAAAGTAATAGTAACTGTACATAGTTATAAGAAATAACAGTAATACATATTAAAAAGCACTATAGTTATAATGTTGAATATGTATTGATAGATATATTGACTAAATAGTAAGTACTTAACAGTAATTAATTATCACAAGTAATATTTGGTTCTTTTCACTTTTATAATATTTTATTTACTAATACTAGGATTTGTGATCTACTTAATTGAATTAAGAAGATCAATAAATAAAGTTACATTTACAATTTAACTGCAAAACATTGTTATTGAAATACCTTTATAAACTGCATAATAAAATAATTCATTTACTTTGTCAGCACAAGTAAATTTCAGCATTGTAAATAGAAAAACATATTTTAATCAATTTAGGAGAAAATAGCAAGAAAGGCTACATAAAAATATAACTTTAGCTTAAACTTATTTAATAAAAGGTATCAGTATTTATTATTAACCAATATTCTACCAGCAAATGACAATGGATGTGTGGTAATGCTAACAATGTAGGCTAACATTTGCACAAAATTATTCTCAAGATAAACATTTGTCAAAAAACTTTCATAATTTTTTCCAAAAAAAATAAAGAATAAATATATCTTTTTAAGACAAGAGTAGATCTTTAAGAGTAAGAGTTGTGATTCAAATTCCTTAAATCACTTTACTTTCAATAACATGCTATGTATCTGGTTGATTTTCTCAGTATGTCCTGACAAGTTTGATAAATATTAAGCTAGAGAACTATTATGATAACACTTTCATACAAGTTCAGCTGTCAAACTGAAGTACTATAGATCTTAACTCAATTGAGTATAAATCTTTATATCAGTATACCATACTGTTCTCTCTTTTTATTTCTAGACTCCTTGCTTACATTATTTAGGGAGGATAAAAATAAATAAACAACATAATTATCAATTAGATATTTCAATGACTTTGACAGCTTCTTTCACATTATTAATAGGAAAGACATCCTCACATACTTATATTTATGAATTCAAGCAATAACAAGATGATTAGTATTTGTATGGATGATCATTTATTTATATAACATGCTGCAGACATCCTCTAGTATGTTTATAACAGAAGGCAACTGGCTGTATAAAATTTGGCAAATTTCTCCCACTAAAGCACATGAAATTTGCAAATAATTATGAAGTTTTATAAAGGTATTGTCCCCTTACAATTTATCAGATTTCAAGTATATGCACATATGCAATGCTATACAATTTTCCATTCTCACAGAACTAAAATACTAAATTTTTACACTATTTTTATGTTAATAATAAATTTGTTCATGCGCTCAACAAGATGGTTCTACCACCACTGGCCTAATACTGTACTTAAGAAGTTAATTTATGAACACAATGTATTATATTTTTTTTACTGCTTAGAAAAACACTAAGTTCTAAAATAATACTTGAACTTATGAAAATTTTCTTTTCACAAAAGTAACATTTATTCATCCGATAAAATAATGTTAATTCAAAGCAAATGCAAAGCACCAATCTGAACAGAGCACTTACTCTTTAATCTGTCTTTAATTTTTACGAACTTGGATAAAATAGCAATACTACCAGAAATAACTTCTTTTAAGTAAGGAATATAAATGGAATAATTTGATGTATAAGTGAGAAGAACTTCCTCAATTAAGGCAGAAACATCAGTTATAGCGACAAAATATTTTAGTTAATATTACAACTATTAAACATATTCGAGATAATAATGTGCGTGCGTGTAGAATTTGTCTATAATATATAATTCCTACAGCTTGAATTCATCAAGAACAAAAATGTGTTTATGAACACAAATTTGATCAAATGATGTGAAAAATAGAAATTACATGGTTTTCACTGTTATTATAAATATTATAATAAAAATTACCTAAGTAAATATTAAAAACAATAACAATTGCTAAATATTTTATTCAAATCTGAAAACAATATCTTAGTTCGAATGATAAATTAGAAAGTTACAAATCGGTGACAGTAAATTTTGCAATTTATTTGTTTTATTTATTTACTTTTATTTTACATGACAATAAGTAAACTGTACAGATAAGTGCATTTACCAGTTATTATCTTGTATAACTTAATTTCAGGTTTCACCAATTTTAAATGAAAGTCTCATATCACCATTAATGAGTAAATCACATTTTTACCCAGTCTCATTGATCATTCCTACAAAAACTATCTATTGATTAATACCACTACAACAATCACAACTACTATTTTTACCTACCACACCTAGAATTTAATTTATTAACATCAATTAAATACTAGGCTTAACACAATAAAATCTATTTTATAAACATTTTTCTACATTTATTTTGGTACATAAAATATTTTTTTCTTTTTTTTTTTAATTTCCAACTGAAATGAAATATAAAATTATTGATATTAAAAGCAACTTATCAGATTATCAAACGAGGCTTCTATATCTACATAAATATTTTTCTACGATTAAAATGATATTATGTCATATTTAATCTACTATATAATAAATACATTTCTGCACTGAATATTTTGTAATTGTAAAACCAATTAAACAGCGGTAACAGAAACAATAAACACCAGCGCTTCAACAACTGACACCTTAGTTCAGTAAATATAAAGTTACTTGTTATATTAAGCAAGTCTAACAAAAAGAAAAACTACTCATCACAAATTAACAAACAGTAGATGTTACAAAACTTATAATTTTTCCAGTACTGATAAATATCATGGCATATTAAGAAAACATAAGCATGCAGCCTACACTTATAATTTTATGAAGTAAACAAAAAAATATATAAATCATAAATCAATACTAAAAAAATACATATAGGAAAAAAATACTGAACACAGTCATTGTCACGTTTGTATAATGTAAGTACAGTAAAGATTTAATTGTTTTAAATCAATTACTTAAAAATAACTATAAGTAATAATTTTTTTTTTTAAGAATATACCATTAAATTATAATTAAAATGATATTTTCCCTAACCGCAGAGCAATAATAAAAAAAATTATTTCCTTATTATAAGAAGGCGACTCAAAAATTATCTACACTTTCGCTATAACACACCATCCAGGTCGTCATATTGCCTTCTTCGCATGCATGTTTAGAAATGGTACAATTGCAGTCACATGTTAGAAATTTGGTTCAGATCATTTCATTTGTCTTTTGGCTATTATAGTGCAAAAATGTCTGCTCCACTAGTAGTTTGCATCAAGATCATTCCTACAAAACTATCTACTGATTAATACCACTATAACAATCACAACTACTGTTTTTACCTACCACACCTAGAATTTAATTTAATAACATCAATTAAATACTAGGCTTAACACAATAAAATCTTATATTTTATAAACATTTTTCTACATTTATTAACAGAAGGAACAACGAGCAGTGATCTCATTTCTTTGCTTACAGAGTGTGAAAGGTATATTTTTAATATAAGGGGCTGATATTCATTGTAGACTTCTATCACAATAAAATACAGTGCTTTATCACATACAAATTTTTTTGTGAATAGAGATGTTTAAAAGTGACCAGAAAAGTTTGATGCACAAACAGGGAGCAGAACACCCATCAACCTCCACCATGGACGATAAGATTCAGCAAGCTCAAGAGATAGTTCTGACAAATAGGCAAGTTACTATCAATGAGGTAATGACAACTTTCAACAACCATGGTCTGTCCATTAAATCATCCACAACGAGCTTGACTTCCATAAAGTCTAATGTTGAAGAAAGTATTGTTGTTGTTGTTGCACATCTGCCTGCAACACGGTTCACAACACCATTCAAACCATCAACAAGTTGAATTTTGAGATATTGAAAGACCCTCCCTGCAGCTCAGACCTTGCTCCCAAAGGGTGTCAACACAGACACCCACTGTCAACCCAGTTGACACTGTGCCAACACAGTCAAGGGTTTTCACAGACTTACATTTGCAGGAAGTAATGCAAAGGTGGCTTCCCAATTTACCAAATATCTTTTTCTTAAAAGGAATATGCAAGCTTATGAATCAACAAGGGAGGTGACTATGTAGAAAAATTATTACATGTTGAACTTTATGTAGATAAATTGTAGAATTAAAAGTGTAGATAATTTTTTACTCATCCTCATAAATTAATGTAACCGCATATAACACCAATACTTAAAAAAAAGTCATTACTAAAACTATTTATTTTTTTAAATAAATTTAATATATTTAAGGTAACATGAAATTAATCTCTTAAAAAATAAAAATAAATAAATATACTGCCATATAAAAACTCAAAACTCTTGTAATAAACAACCTATAATTTTTTTTTAGATTATTAGCAGTCTTCTATATTTATAGCTAAATTAAACTAATAATTATGTTTAAGTTTTAATACTATGCAGAAAAGGAACTTAATAACTGACTAGTTAATTATAAACAATAAGACAAATCTAAAATTCAGTAATTGAATAAAATCCTACTAATCAATTTAAGTAATAATTTAAGCAGAAAGTAACTGTAAAATCCAAATATAAAACTATATTTGGTTTATATAAAAGCCATAAAATGAAAAATATTTCATTTATAATATTTATTGTAAACAAATAAATAATATTTATTTATTTTAAATCAACACAATATCAACAATTTTTTTTTTCAAAGGAAAATAATTACCTTAAAAGAGAGACAACAATAAAACAACAGTAAACATGAATTTTAGAAAATAAAATGGTATTACAGACTAGAGTAAAAAAAATATTCTACAGAAGTCACTCTGAGTTAAATGTATCATTCGATTAATATAAAATTAAAAACATGAATAACAATTTAAGTAAAAAGAAATCCAATAATCCAGTGAATGTACATACATGAGTGTTAGTTATTTTTATAATAAAGTTTTTATTTAGTTCAAGTACTCAAAATTTTATTTTTTTAATAAAGTTTTTATTTAGCTCAAGTACTCAAAATTTTAATCTCATTCATTTCTTCATTTAACTAAACAAAATTCAAAACAAAACTTACAATATTAGATAAAATAATGTGGCCAAATTCACAATATTTAAATACAGCATATCAAAAATAAAATAACAAACTGATATAGTATAGCATTTTCTATATTGTTTTTGGCCACCATTTTTATATCAAATTTTTTATAATTTGTTGTTCTTGTAATAAAAAAAATAGTTTGTTTCACAACTTCTAATTCAAGTGTTATTTTTTAAGCTTTTCTTTTAATAAATGCACAATAGCAAGTTCAGTTTTGTCCGATAGTCACCAACGTCCTTTTTTTAAAGCTATCATCTTTTGCTAATACAAATAAAAATTAGTAGGTTATCTAATGAAATAAAATTAAAACAGAAAAATATAACAATCAAAAACATAAGAACTGTACCATATAACAGAATGTAATCAACAACATAAAATAAATCACTATAAACTGAATCTTCAAGTCAAATTAAATCTTTATACAAAATGCATGCAGTAAGATGATTTTTCTTGACTAAACACTGTTTAGGAAACCTACATACACCTTAACGTAGCAATATAATCAATAACTTGCTTTATTTTCATTCTGAAAAAATTTCCTCAGTATGTTAATGGATCATTACTGAAAAATAAATCACTAATAATAGAAAATGTATTATCAATGCTCTAATAGAATCCACCTATCCACCAAAACAAAAGTAAAGTTAAAGTAAAGTAAAGTTAAGTTTTAAGAACTTAATTGTACACAAAGCACTTAAACAAGTTATTTTAGTGTTTACCTTAATTTTATTTAATTTTTCCTTCAATAGCCATCAGAAATTTTATTCAATGGTTTTAAAATTTCAGATTAACAGGTCGGTACTGTATTTCTAAGACTAAATTTTATAGAAGCTTTAAATAAAATTGTATTAAATGAAACAACTTAAAACTACCAACAAATCAGCAGTTTATTTTAAAATTATGTTCTTTATTACAGCAGGATGAAAAATAAATTAAAAAACATTCCATAATTAATACAAGAAATGCACACAATAAAAAAAGGTAATAAATAATAACGTAAAGCAATCTTTGCAAGTATTTTTTTCAATTTTTAACAGCTTAAAATTAATTTTTTTTAAATACTAGCAAAAACAAAATTCTGATACGTAGATAACCATTTTTCACTATTTTAACCGTATTCTCAGCATTTGAATTGTGTTGTTGCATGATTTTAATGTGTAAAGTATTTAAATTTCTCTTAAACTAGTTATAACTGCATTACAACCAAAGTCTTCAAGACATGAAGGATAAACTGTAAAACACAATAACTAAGTTTTACTCTGGAATCCTTTAAAGCAAATTATTACAATGTAATGGGTAAATGATATTATCAGTAAGGATATATATTTGACTGAAGTAATAAAATACAAAATTTATTACCGTTATCTTCCTATGAAAAAAAAACAACACAGTAGACTTCAAAAACCAATTAACTGGGAAGAAGTAGTTAGATTACGTCATCAGATAGATGAATAATCTCAATAAATGACAGAAAGCCATTTATAGATCTGATTTAAAGATATCTGCAAACAGACTTTCTTATAATACTTATTTTACAATCATAGCAGAAATAAAATGGGTAGAACAGTTGCAACCACTACAAATTACTCCCAGAACTCTGGTGCAATGTTTAACAGAAAATTACAAACCTCCAGAAAATTTCCAAGAGAAGTTAACAATTATGTCATACATTCAACTCATTAATTTAGTAAAATTACTGCTGTTAGATTCTAAAACTCAGTGACCACTTTAGCAAAAATTTGATGAGGCAAACCTTTTTATATAACAAGACTGAATAATTATTATATTTATATGAGTTTTACAAAAATTAAATAATACAATTAAAAGAAACTCAGTAACTGGATACTTGGCTAGAAAACTAGTTCACTATTTTAGGTTGCCTAAAATAGTAAGATTCCTTTGGTCTACTGTATTTAACCAGATAATCAACAAAATAAAATATAAAGTTAAGAAACTTAAACATAACAATAAATATAAATAAAATAAAAAAATTTAAATCGTAAACATAACAGCACACATGAAACTAACATAACAAATTAATAGGAAGACAAAGTAATCATAAAAAAATGTACTGTTTACCAATAAATGTAAAATGTTTATTAAATGAAACAATTTTTATTTATACCTGTGGATAAGCATTTAATGTTGATTTTTAGAAATCCATGGCACCAAGATTGAATGGTCAAATTTTAGCTTACAATAATGTCAAAATCTGGTGAAGATTTGCAAAATTCAACATGTAATGGCTATCTACAGGTAAATAAGTTCTGATTTTAGTAATTTTTTATTTAGAATTAACACAATGACTGCTGTGTGACTCAATTTTAGGTCGCACTCTACTAAGTGGATAGGCCACATGAATCAAAACTGTGTCAGGCAATCTATTTCACTAAGCCATAGCTTCTTTTGCAAGCTCATTAACTTATCTGTCATAAGTATGTCAATTTTTTCATCTATAAATAGTATTTTGCATTTTAATTGTTAAAAAGTTTAATTTTGCAACTAAAGGGGGACCCACTTTTGGGTCACACGGCCTCAGAGAGAGACTTACCTACATAGAGGCCATGTGATTCAGATTTGAGTCACAATGAAATATAATATTATCAACTAGAAATAACTCTTGCATAAAAAATGAGTTTACTGGAATAAAAATTATGTAAGTAAAAATAATTATCATTATACAGAATAAAATATCTACCTCTTTTGCATCAAAATTATGATTTCTTAAAATGTTACTACTCATAAATTTATCAAACAATAAAGAAATTAATTTATTGTAATAAACATCATAAAATCATAGCATTATGAGTTTTGAAGAAACAGTTTTTGCACATTCATTCATTACACTTCAACTGCACTTTTTTGGCTTTCAAAATAGCTTCTTTTCAACCTAGATTTATAACCAAATGTTTGTAACACTATTTGCACCGACCTCTAGTTGTTTTCTCTAACTGATGCACTGGCACTGTTGTAGACGGTTGGACATTAATGACAGTATTACTAACCAGCAACTGTTGAGAATACTTTCCTTAAAATCTTTAACAGATATTGTGGTTTTTGTAACTGATTTGTATAGCAACAAAGCAATGATGACAACTGCGCTGAGCAGTAGGTCAAATGCAACCTTATGGTACCATTTTATACTCTGTCTAAGATAACTGAAATGATAAGTGCTCATTTGGTCGGCCAAATCTATAAAATATTTTACTATATTATTTCATTTAATGTGTATTGTTATATCATCAACAATTTTAGTAGATAAAATAAGCACTTCTCTTCGATCTTTCCATTTGAACACCATTTCATATTTACAGTCCATTGCTGCTACTGTTTCTCCATTTTTTAACTGTTTGCTATATTCGCTTAACAATAACAATGTTTTATTATATTTCTTCTGCAATAAACAAATTATATACAATACAAAAACACATACAGTAAACTATAACTGCATACAATATATCGATATATCACGCAATATAACAAATGCAATATATGAGATACAGACTGGATAACAACACTACCCAGAGGCCACGACTTTTTAAACTATATATAAAAACTATGTGAATGTGAGCTATTGTACTGTCACACGGCCACCTAGTAAAGATATGCATGTGCCAGAGTTTTGATTCACGCAGCCTGCAGAGACAAGTTACTGTGAACTGTTTATGAGTAACATAGTCTCAAGTTAATGTATTTTATTTTGTTCCAAAATAGTTGTGTCATGAGAAGATTTTTCACTAAAAAATGAGTGGCAGTCCACATGTTATAATTTAATGATAATTATAAACAAGAAATGGTAAATTTATCTTTGACTTACAATGTAATTCAATTAAAACATGTAAAGTACAATACTAATTTATCTAAGAAGAAAGATTTCAACTGTTTTTATTATAATTTTTTTTTTTGTTTAAGTAAAATCTAAATTAGAAGTAGATGACCAATTCAAACAGAAAATTTTGAAGGTATAATCTATAATGTAATCAAATTGTTTACTTTCAAGTTGTGCTACTTTACAAAAAACATTATATTATTTTATAGCTTTCAGTTTATTACATATAGGTCAAATTTTGTATAGTAGTGTCTCATAAGTGTTAATTTCTATAATATAATTTACTTAAGTTCTAATAAAATTATTATTGTATTCATATTTATTTTCAATGGTTCTTTTACATTTACTTATGATGAACAATTAACAATTGAATTAATCAATTTATAAATAAAATTTTACTTTTTAATAGCTTCTAAGCATTCCCTTTATTATTTAGTATAGAGGGATCCAAAAAAATGTACTCAATATTTGTAATTAAATAGTATCTAAACAACGGCACTGGCAGAGAGAGTTTGGAACAAGGAAAGATTCGGCTGACCATGATTAGCTACAAGTCTAGCATTCAGTGCTGCGGTGTTGCAACATTTCACCCAATCGACCCAGATCAAAGGATGGAGTACTGTGAATGGTTTCAGCACATGGTTGGTGGGGATGAGGAATTTGCAGAGAAGTTTGTGTGAACTGACGAGGTACAATTCAAACTTGACAGTACTGTGAACCACCACAGTTGTGTTTACTGGGCTCCTGAAAATCCTCATGCTCATTTGGACAGGGCAGTGAATCTACAAGGGGTTGTTGTGTGGTGTGGTCTACCAGCATGTGGTTTGGTTGGTTCCTTCTTCTTTGAGGGTACCATAACTGGTGAGTCATATCTTAATATGCCTCAGACAAGGATTTTGCCTGCCATCCAAAACCTGTTTGATGATGAACTTTTTTATGTGCAACAAGATGGAGCCCCGCATCACTACCATCCAGATATCAGGTTGTACCTTGATAAAACTCAACCCGGTGGACGGTGGGTGGGTCAAAGAGGTGCTGCTGAGTACCTACCTCAGTCTTCTGATTTAACACCTCTGGACTCCTACCTCTAGGGGACCATCAAGAATGACATGTATCGACAAAAACCAGCAAACTATGTGAAAAAATCATTGACATGTGCTGCCATTACGACAGATACACTAACAGTCATAGTTCAGTCCCATGGGCACTGTATAAAAACTGCTGGTGGTCATTTCAAACACAAAACATAACCCACTCTCGGTGCCAAAAATTGCATGGTGAAGTCAAATCTGTCACAAGATACGGACTAGCAAACAATGAGTACATTTTTTTAGACCCCTTGGCATATTAATCAGATAATTAGGATTCTACTGTTCTTTCAATAAATAGTTCAGTAAACAGATAACTTTTAACAATAAAACTGTTTAACATACACTATGATATCGCATGTCTTATTGGTTAAAATAGTACAAACAAACCATACAAACTGCACACACAGTACATCATAATTGCCAACTTTTCAAAAAAGAAAACCTAATAGCAATTAGCATGAAAAAAATTCTTATTCATGCCATTGGTACTGATTTATTGGAGAACAGACACATGTATTGGTAACAGTAAAAATCGACAAAACCATCTTGGCTTAAACTTTTTATTGCAAATATAATCTTTCCAACAAGAAACTGCAAGAAGTCAATCTACTTGGTGTTGACTTTAGCACTGTGAAATTTCTTTAATTTATAAGAAATCTGCTATATAACTTTGCATAGAGTTTGTAGATTTTAATTAATATATAACTCCACTACTTTCTACTTCCTAAACAAAAACCATATGCTTAATCAAAAATAATACACTTTTGTCAAAACTTAGCTCATAATTTTTTATTTGAGAGCAATATTACTAATAATTATTTTCAGTATTTGTTTGTTTTTTTTTAACAAAAATTTTCTTCTAATGGCGATTTTCAGAAAAACCAATGTACAACTAAAAAAAAATTTGTTTTTAACCTACCTATCTGGATTTTGATCATATAGTTTCATTTTAAGAAAGGTCAAGATATGAACACATTGTTAAATTTT
>JAAAKQ030021544.1:0-17724 GCA_010016005.3 Zanna intricata
TACACTTAAAGCCTCACCATATCCAATATAGGTTATCCTATATTAGATTTCAGAAAAATCACAATAATTTGTAAATCTCCATAAAAATTGACCAATCTCCATACCAATCTCCATAAAAATTGACAAACACATTAACCGAAAACCAATCGACAATTGCTGACCAACGTATCCAATAAAATCAACCTATTTACCACCAAAAAACGCACTTCAGCAGAAGCTACGTACAGACTACCTTACTCACCGAGTGTCACCACTCAACTTCAAAGAATTAATAATTAGACATCAAAAATTAATCGTGAATCTTCTGGGCCCAGCACTATGGAACTTGAATCTAATAAAGTTGATACTAGTGAGCAAGAGTTATTTGAAAAAAAATTAACGTGAAAAAATTTATGAAGTTATTAGTAGTGATGATAAAAGAAAGAAAAGCCGTAAAATGAGAAAAATTTGAAAAAACATTAAAAACAATCATCTATCATTTGAACTTCAAATTTCATCAAAGTCGTAGTGGAAATCATTATGTGGTGAACATTTAAATGAAAAAAGAAGAAAAATTTAAACAATATTTGTACAAAAAGTAGAGAAACTATAATAACGGTTAATGTGATGATTAGTAATAATATGGAGAACACTTAGACAGTGATGAATCAATTTGATGACACAAATACTACCGATTCACTGTTTGAAATAAGCAATCGATTGAAGCTTCCTCAGTAGCTTTCACAATCTTCTTTTCATTGGCCAAAATATAGTAATATTACGTTTAATTACTATAATATGAATAGAAAAACGCAAAAATATAGTAACATCATTTGTATCTGCTGTTGTGTTCGATTACACAGAACCATCTTCCTCCCTACACACTTTAATTCATACATTTGGTTTCTGTTTTAGATTTTTTCATAATGCTAAATCAATTAAAACGAAACGAATTATTGGTTCCCTAATTTCAAAGGACACCGTGCAAGATCCACAGCCACTTTAAACATAAAATTAGTTCATAAAATCGATAAACTCTAGTACCTCTTCAACATATTAAACTTACACAAAATCCCCGAATTTGGAATTGACCACGAACTAATCTAAAAAAAAACTCAGAATTTGAGTTAATAACAAATTAATTAATCTCACAAAGCAAGTACTAACCGTTACTATATCCAATTTATGTTCAAAGTTGAACAGTACTAGAATACTAGGTAATAAGGGAGGGGCAAAAACGAATAAAATAAAATTGAAGAAGTAAGTTTAAGTCCCAAAATTAAAATTCTCTCGGTAGTTTGCTTGGAATTTGCAGACGATCTCACAATACAAGCAGAAGATTTAAAAACAGACCAAGAAGAAATCAATACATTAAAAGAAATGGTTGACAAAAACGGAACTACAAATATCTTTAACAAAAACAAAGCTCGTACCAAAAACAAAAAATGGACCCGAAACGTTAGCATCAGGTACCTTATAATCAAGAGGGCTGAGAGTTTCAAGTAACAAATAAGTAGTAGTTTCTTGAACAAATAATTCAGCCAAATTGTCCTACAAATAAGTTACTAAACCACGAAACTCAAAAGAACTTATGAAAAAACCGTAACAAGTAAAGAATCTCAAGAATAGAGGAATTTTGGCAATATACAACAATTATATTATGCTCGGCCGGATGTTATGCACAACCTTAGACCAGGAAGAGATAAACAAACTCGAAAACATCGAAAGGAAAATAAAAAGACCAGAAAAGCAAAAGATGGTTGTAAACTACGAAAAAGCTATGAACATTACGTGTAGGTATACAAAGTATCGGATTTATTCTTCCGATTTATATCATAAAACTTTCAATATTTTTTTAGTCTTAAAATGAAAGGATAAAATCAAATTTTAAAGGTTGCAATGTTCAAAAATTTATACATGAATTTAATTAATTGTCTTAGTTTTATGATCTACAGTTACTTACAAACTTAGATATTTTCATGCCAAATTTATTAGTAGACATTATTAGTAAATGAAAAAATTTAATTATTTTAATGAATTTAATAAAAAAACCGGACACTAAAATGAAACTTTTGTCCCAGAAATCTTATAACTGAAAAAGAAAAATTATTTTTTTGGGGGAATTTAAAAAAACTTTTGACATAAATAAAATTCATTATTATTCTACTATTAAATAATTGTTTTAATATGCTTACTTATTAGAAAATAAAATCATAAACATGTACTGAAAAGCACTAAAAATTAAGTAACTTCCACATATCTCCGTTATCATAATTAGATATCAAATTACAATTTTTTTATATATTTTATAAATCATCATTTTATAAAAATTAATCCTTCTTTGTCATATGTTCCTTATAACAATAAAATGAGAGTATAATAGGTTAAAATTAATAATTCCTCTTCATATATCAACATTAATCATTGAATACACTTGAGTCATTCAGCATTAATGTAGACTACAATTAGATTAATAATAATCAATAACACAATTATTCCGTATTAATTATTCACGTCATAATATACAACTGAATTATTTATTATAAATTAATAAACATAAGCTAATTTTTTTAAAAACTAATTTTAAAATATTTTTGAAGGTAAGGATTTGTAATTTAAGCATATGATAAACATTCTGGTGATAACATAATAACATTTTAATTTTGTTCTGAGTAATATTTGTTATTCAAAAATTATATAACCGATATTGTCTACTAGACTAAAATAAAAGTAAAAAAAAATAAATTTTGAAATAAAAATTTTTAAAAAATGTCTGTTAATAGAAGTAGACCTAATTTGATTAAGATTTTTCTATTCAATCAGGTACATATGTAACCCTGAGATACCGGTAATCTAATATAATTTTTTTTATTTATTCCTTCACAGGCAGATCATTCTTTTATATCGACATCTTACTTTCTCTTACTTTACCATCTGAGGATCTTTTAATCGAGTTTTTAATAAATTATAATCAATTTTCAACGATTTAAGAAAAAGTAATAAAACAAATTAATAAAAGACAACGTTAAAATTTGCGAAAATCATTGAATGATTTTCATCATTATTTAAACGATCAAAACTATTAAATTTTTTAAAAGAACTTAAATCTTTTTGCATCTAAGATTCTTAATGGAAGAAATCCACGTCGGTTCAAATTTCAAATTTTCACTTATGCATAAAAAACATTACCTGAAGTCTGAGTGTTATTATTATATCTTGACTCTTAAAATATAATGGAATTTATCTTCTTTTTTTTGTCGTCAATTCTTTTTACATCAATAGATGTAATATTATTACCTACAAAAGAATATATGTACATACAAAAGTATATATGAAAAACTACTTAAAGTTACTGGCCAAAGCTTATGTTTTAGATCAAATATAAACTTTTTTTCTACAAGAATACAATGATATAAATCATGGTGTGTAACGAAAAAAAAAACGGAAATTGATGGACTTACTGGGTAGCAAACAATGGCACCAAATGCAGGAACTAAAGACCGAAAAATATTAAGTTAAGTATTCGTAACCACAATATTTAAGACCTTTGAGCAACGTTTGATAGACAAACAAAATTGACGGAAGAATTGTTAAGGGAGGAAATGAATTTCAAGATTCCTAATTATTTATATACTCGTATATCTAATCCATTACATAACGTTTATACTTTTTCACGAGCAACTCCGACTTAACTAAGAATACAATACATAATTAAATGTTTCTGTAAATTTATTTAACTGAACTTTTTTCAATAAAACGAAATGGTCAACGAGTTTATAACTACAAATATGCTAAAAGATGCTTATAATAACAAGCTTTCTTTCGAATGGCATTTTACTTTCTTTCTGTAGAACACCTTGATAATAGCTCCTCCTATACGTTTTATCACCATCTTTCATTTTTTTCTAATTTAATTAATTTAGTAACAATATCTATAATTAACGTAACGCCGTTATAAAGTTAACTTCAAATCAAAAATCACAAAAACTAAAGCCTTTCAACATATTTAAAATTATAAAATATACCGAAAAATTATTCGAATAAGCAGAAATAACTTCAGCTTATTTTTGAAATTGTGTTCATAGCATTTAAATGCTTAAATATGGGTCGAAGGTTACTTCAGAAAAATCAGATGCAACTATACTAAGGAATGTAACAAATCGGATGGTACGCAGAAACATAAGAGGAATTAAAATTATTTTATATTAGCAAAAGTAATTAATTTCCTTTTTTTCACCGGAAATCAGTCAGATTCATCACAAAGAGTTGTATATTTCTCGTGATCAAACCAGTGATTCGTCTTACCTTCATTGATTCAAGGTTATAAAAAAATTTGAAAAATACCTAAACAATATATTCGAAAATTAAAATAGAAGTAGAAATTTTCTTAAACCGGTTGGATCAGACAATCTTGCATTACACATTAATGATCATTAATATTAACAGGCATCATCCGTAATACGTAATAGTGTAAGTATCAAGGACACATCCCCACATTCAGTACATTTGACTTTATCCGCTGTGATAAATTTTGCCACCAAAGATTAAAATTTAGCTAAATTTTTTTTTCAAAAAACGAATCCTTATCTTAATTCTCTAAAAACAATAACACTAATATTTAGGATGATTTTTTTCTTTGAAAATTCAAGTGACTAATTTAGAAATAACTTGTATAATGGTTTTGGGAATATGGATCAATGTAACAATTCATATCAACTTATTTTTTATACCCAAGTTATTCTCCCAAATATCTTACTCTATTATAATTGTTAAGAATTTACTAGCTAAGGCTCAAATACCAATATCAAATTAAACTAAGAAACTGAACTAAATTCCAAGTTCTAACTTCTCGAATGGAATGCAGTTATGAATTCTCACGTTAAGCGAATAGGAATCCACTAGTCTCAAAGTTATTTCAACAGTTCAGATTTTCACCAGAATTTCCAATTCTTGAAGATTTTTCCTTTTTTTAAATATTTTTTACTTCTTATTTATATGTATGTCTCTATCTGAAACATCAATTAATTATAACGTTACATTTGACAAAATGTAATATTTATAAATCATATTATTTCCAGATATTTTCATATCATTTTAAATAGGTAATAATTATATTTTTATTCCATTAAGTACTTATCAATGAATAGTATTACTGAATATGTTATTTCAGTAATAAATTTAATCTTACATAATAGACTATATAACAAAAATGAATAAGTAACAAGAAATAATTTTCTGAACAAAAGTAAATTAATTTAGGAAACATTTACTATTATTTGCAATAATTTTAAAAGAAATTTATTATTATATAAAAATTTGATGCGGACATCACATGACTTCCTTGTATGCCTATTAAATTACATATACTCGAACACACTAATTTACAAGCAGAAGTTAATAAATAATCTATGTATTTAAATTAAAAAAAAAAAAAAAAAAAATTGTAATAAAGTCAGATTCGAAGCAATGTGTCTTCGCCTTATACGATCCAAATACTTCATTAATTAAAATTTTATTTGGTTATTACCCTGGAACCAATGAAAATGAAAATAAGTACCATTTATGCTTCCAAGGAGGGTTTATTACTGCACTTAAGAAAAAGTCCTCCCGCGGATAAACCCAACCCCACGTTCGTGCAACAACACCTACGCACATGTCCGTGGCGGACAACGACGTGGTACTTTGGTACCTGTGCTTAAGTCGGCTAACGGGGAAAAGATTTTGTTCACGAGCTTCCTGCAGAGTATGGGATTGGCGGTTCCGAGCTGTCCGAGCTGGTTGCGGATGTTCTTCTCAGCTTCGCTGCTTGCGGCGGGGCTGGGAGGCATGACAGTGATCTATTTGCCGATACTGCACGAAGTGCGGACGGGAAGTGTCTATCCAACTTCTCGGTTTAGGAGACGGGTTGTGGGTGCACTGCTGTGAAATTGCTCTGCCAAAGTCTTGCGCTGCCCGGTGTGTGTCAGTTACTTCGGTCCTTGGCGGGGATTGTCCCATGGGTAAGGGTATCGGAACTCTTACTACTACGTGCGAGCCCTGGGATATCGGTATCGTGGTCAGGAGTACCTGGCCCCCCAGGCTGGGTTAAATTTGTGGGAGATGGCTGACTGGGAAAACCCAGGCAGGATCTATGATCCGGGGCACCCAACCGTCTCTCCGCCCGCACCTTGTGATATATGACTGGTGTATACAAGACCATATGGATTTTGACACAACTTCCACAGCTTCCGTGGCAGGGGTTCTACATAAAAACCCTCGTCAAGGAGAGCCTCTTTCTTCGGAAGCGAAAAGAAGGAAGAGCGTCGAGTTCATCGGCAAAGAAGAACTAATTGTCATAGAGAAGAGGATTCGAACAAAGCTTCGGCTTCAGAGTGACAGACCTATTCCAAGGTTCCTAAATTATTAGGAAATTAGAAGGAGAT
Source organism: Zanna intricata (assembly GCA_010016005.3). Lineage (NCBI taxonomy): Eukaryota > Metazoa > Arthropoda > Insecta > Hemiptera > Fulgoridae > Zanna > Zanna intricata. The sequence goes on from JAAAKQ030021544.1 coordinate 6,402, forward strand.
TTTGCTAAGATTAGCCCCTTCGTAATTGCACGAGGCATCACTGAAGCAGCTGGAGGACCGGTTAAAGATACTAGAAAGACGGCAACAGAACTATTTGTTGAGACCGTCAATGACACGCAGTCAACAAAACTAATGAAGGCTACGAAAATCGGTCTTATCTATGTCCAGGTTCTGCTGGACACAACCTGGTAGTGCTTGTACACAGTACACTGAATACCTCCAAAGGATGTCGACTATTAAACAATCGACAAAACGGAGTATCCTACTCTCCGCGTCGCATGTGTTGACTGTTTAACAGACCTACGTGCCCAGAGAAAATAAAAGCTTGATTTTCCAGATTAAGCGTACGCCCGTTCGTCCCGACATCATTGCGGTGTTTCAGATGTCATCGATTTGGACATACGGCAGCGAGATGCACGAGGACCCAGCTTTGCATGTGTGGCGATCCACTCCATCGGGATGAACTGTCCAGGGATCCACCGATTTGTGTCAACTGTAAAGGAAAACTTAGTGCACGGTCAAGGAATTGACACAATCTATCGGATGAATTCTTCAGTACTTACCTTGAAAAAGACTGAAGGAACCGACTCGCATATTACACCGATTCTAAATATACTCACTTTTTTAATATAAAAACCGTATAAGGCTAATTAAAAATAAATTATTAAAAAACTTCACTTTTGCTAAACCTTTCTCAATTTAAAAAATTTTTAATTTTATAATATTGTTCGCTAAGCTAAACAAATTTACCTCATAACTTAAAAAAAAAAAACTTATAGTCCTTATTTAAGTAAGGCTATGAAATATTAACTGATATTATGAATTTGTGTACTTAGATCGTTGTTAATAGCGGTCAGGACATCTAAGTGGGGTTAGTACAATTTACATGAATAATTTCATTTATTTACTATAAAATAACAATGGGATATTTTGATAAGATATCTTCAGAATAGTAATATCAGAGAATAGTAATATCAGATATATTTTGAGAAAATTATTGTTTATTAATAGAATATATTATATATCAATTATTATCATTATTCCAATTAGAATTAATTAATTCAAAACAGTATTTTATTCCCAAAAAAGTTTGCGTAAATTTTTCACACAATATACTGTCGTTTCTCTAGCAAAGAATAATAGAATTAGATTTTACTTGAACAGTAACCTAATTCTGTTAACATATATTAGCAAATTTCATAATGAAAGCAAAATTTTAGTGGTTTAAATATCAAATTTCAATTATTAGTATACATTTTTAATAATAATTTAAACAATATTGGTGCTAAATATTTATTGACATTCTAATTTTCTTAAATCTTATCTTGTAACTTCTCAAAAGTCAAGTAATTTTGTTGCCTTGTGTTCGGAGAACTCAACGATGGGAAAGTTCCAACGTTCCTCAGAGATAAATCTTTTTAGTAGAATAAGTGTCACGTTAGTAGAACAACGATGGAAGAAAAGGATCAATAGACGTGACACTCACTGACCATAGAGCCATTAACTTTATGGTAGATGCTTGACCGGATCGTTTTATTAAGTGGAGCTTCAGATCGGTCATTGGAAAATTTCAGCGAAGATCACGAGGCGGTGTGGTGAGATTGATTATGTACTCCCGAAATATTATCCAATGTTGTGAAAGAACCGTGTCAGGAAGAGGTGAAGGCCACTAACCAAAGTCGTAGGAGATGTCCACTGTACTAGTAGATCAACGATGTAGCACTGTGTAGGAAGAGTTGTTGGAGGAAGAGTCAATAGAAGCTAGCTTCAACAACTCTCACTCCCTGTGGAGGGAGAGTTGTCGAAGCTAGGAGGGCATTTCAAAGGTCAGGAGATCTCGTTAGGAGGGCGATGCCGTACGCGGAGTTTGTGGGAGTTAAAACGTTCCTGAAAAAAATGATCAAGAGCTCTAAGCGTAGGAGATGGTGAGAGCTGTTTAGTGAACTGGATGAAAATGTATGGGGAGACACCAAAAAACTTTGACGAAGCATCTACGGTTGAGATTATCAGTGTTGGGACCGGACGGCTTGAAGTATATGGTGTATACGCTGTTACCATTGGGCATGCCTATAAAAGATGAGGAGATTGCGGCGGTCGATATCCCAAGTTTCTCAGAAAAGGAATTAATTGAGGCAACCAAGAAGATCGTGGCGGGGAAAAGTCAGAGTCCGGATGTATCAAAGGAAATTATTAACATAGTGTCTAATGTGATTCCCATGGCAGTCTTACAGGCGTTCAACACCATCCTTCGTCGGGGAATCATTCGTAGACTGTGAAAGGCCAGGAGAATGGTGTTAGAGAAGAAAAGTAAACCGCAAGAGGATCCGAACACAGTCCGATATGTCTCTTAGACACTTCATGAAAGACTTTTGAGAGGATGGTAGACTACAGGTGAAAATATATGAAAGGGATGCACTCATTTCTAATCAATTCGGGTTTAGGGCTGGTCTTTCTATGGAAGATGCTTTAGAGAAGGTTATGGGTATGGTCGACAAGGTGGCGTGCACTTGCCAGCCACTATAAGAGGTTCATTCCGGTGGTGCTGTTGGTCAACATTAAGAATGCATTCAATTCTTTGAGTTGGCGATGTAACAATGAGGAGTTGAAGAAGAGAAGGATCAGCCCGTACCTGAGAATACTGATAAAGCCATGGCTTGAGGGTGAGTTCGGTGTGGTACAGTATGAGCTGACCCAGTTAAAGACATGGGCGTTTTCAGTAGTACCTTAAGAGATTCATGAGAGCAGAGTCGGACCATTGCACTTAATGTGGGTTTGTTGACACTGTCGAGAAAAGTTTTTTTTTTAGTATTTTGTTGGTTGTGTATGTGTATTTAGGGGAACTGAATGTTGATAACGTTATAGAAGTGCTCCATTCAATAAGAAACTGGACTTTTTTCCTCCACCCCCGAGCCAGACCTACAGTGAAGCATAGCACAGTCCGGGAGGGGACATGTCCACTCCAATGGGCTACCCCGTCCACTGGCAATACATCAGCACGACAGGTCAGTCCACCAGTTCAGATTATTTACTTTGTCTACCTCTAACCCCTGAGATGGGAGACTAAAGCTCACCTAATCATGCCCAGTCCCCCACCCCAAGAGCCCGGACTTGGTCTTGATGCCAGCGCCTCAAAAGCACTTTCCCCGCAAATGGGACCGACCCGGGACTCGGTCTTTTATTTTATCCCTGTCATGACGGGTTGGAAGAGTCCCTGTGCTTCCTCACTGCCATCCCATTGGTGCAAGCACTGATAAACGGCAGCTCCAAAGAGAAAGTCTCCTACCCCACCATGTGGGAGGTCACATAAGCGGGATCACACAGTGATGGATGCTCACCCAAGCAGTGAATCTATCCACGACTGCAAAGACGGACGCCAGTGGAGATAAATACAAGCAGCTACAGGACGATAGAAGTAAATCCAAACAGCGGACTCATACAACTGACAGTAATAGAAACATAAGACTGGAATAAAAACATACACATAAAGTAACCTAAACAATAAACATAATTACGTAGAATATAAAATATACAGACATGGCGAACACATGAGGTAAAACTTAACATACAGAGTCATAAACACAGGTGCAAAAGACAGGAACACAAAAATACATAATAACATAAATATAAATACACACAAAGACAGACACCACTACACAATAGACAAATTACAAAACATTGATAAACATAGGCGACCAAGCACAAAGTAAGGATTCACAGCAGACAGAGGAATTAATAACAAAGAGAAAATACATGCAGTAAAATATAATGCCACAGGGATACTATGAACAATATATTGCAAAACACTAAAATAACGAGACAATAAGAGACTACATTCAGGTGCGTGGAATTGAACTCAACGACCAACAATCGATGAAGAGACGCTATAGACATGAAACTTGCCGGCAAGAGGATTAGGAGGGAGTCCCTGTGTCTTATAACTGCCACACACCAACGAACGGCAGCTCAGCATGGGGCTCTTCCTCACCCCTGAGACTCTCCAACTTCCCTATTCTTCCGTTGCAGGATCGACGAATAAACTTGGAGACTGCCCGGAAGTTGTCCTCAGCCCGTAGCGTTCAGGGTACAGTCGTATCAACGGTTAATGGACCCGTAACCGCTTCACAGCATCGCCGTTCTAGATGCCACCTTCGGTAGACGATGTTGTAGTACAAGGTTTTTATCAAAAGTATTATAACTCCCCATATATATGGAAGTCCACAAAATAAATATTTAACTAATTAAATTGATAAACATTGTTAAAGTTTTATGTTAATATTATTTAATAATAGTATTTTGTTAATATTATTTCATTTTTTTAATACTATATAAATAATTCAGTCTTGGGTTGTGTGTAATCAGAACTTTCGAATTTGCCAGAAGTTTATGGAAACTACTAGCAGCAGTAAGGTTGTATTTTTGTTTGGATTACTATTTTTACAGAAGAATGAGTATTTATTTGGCAATTTGCGTTGATAAAGTTTAGTTGTAAAATTAATGTAATTATTTATATTATTTGGAATTAATTTCATTTATAAATAAAGTAGATATTAGTAATAAAAGCAAATAGACTTTGCTAGTTTTTTCTAATGTACAACGGGCAGTATAAGCAAGACGAGGACACTGTTCATTGGCTTAATTATGTATCGTAGTTCCGATCGGTGACACTGCCGTTGAAAGAGGGCAGCAGCTCTTTCAGTGTTGTTAAGGGCGTAGGTCAGAAGGACTTAAACGACCACAGCAACATCATTCAATCTTTTGAGTACTGCGCAGCTGAAATCAATGGAAAATGGGGAAGTTTTAGAAAGTGGTGTTATAGTAGAAAAAGGGGAAGTCAAAGAAGGTGAGTAGGGAGACACAATAGTGAGATCCGAATTTAATAGAATATTAAAGGCTCAAACCAATAACAGAAATGCTCGATGAATAAAAGTGATACCTGCAAAATTACTGCGCAATGCAGATGAAGAAGTGATAGATTACTCAAATCATTGTGTAATTTTTACAAAACAGGAGAAGTTTCTTCACCAAAAAGGAGTGTTATTGCCATGATTCCAAAGAGATCAGGAGCAGATAAATGTGAAGAATACAGTACAGTTAGCTCAACTACTCTGCATCACAAAAATCTTAATAAGAATTCTGTACAGAAGAATTGAGAGGAGAGTGGAATAAGTGTAAGGAGAATACCAATTTGGTTTCGGGAAAAGTATAGGAACAAGAGAAGCAATTTTAGCACTCAGATTAATAGTAGAAGGGATTTGATAACGTAGAGTGGAAGAAAATGTTCAGCACTTTCAAAAAAATTAGGCTTAAAGTACAGAGATAGAAGAAAATTCCTAATATTTACAGGAACCAAACTGCAACAGTAATAATTGAAGAACATAAAAAAGAAGCGGTAATAAAGAAGGGAATCCAACAACGATGTTCCCTATCCTCGTTAATTTTTAATCTTTACATAGAACTAGCAGTTAATAAAGGTTAAGAACAATTTAGAAACGGAGTAACAGTGAAGGTGAAAAAATAAAGATGCTAGGATTTGCTGACGATACAGTATTTCTAGCCTCTGCTAGAATTACTATCTTTAGAATCGTTTCTTTTTTACTCTCTATTAAAAACGATTAAGAAGAAACATTAAATGGCATGGACGAAGTCCTATGCAACAATTACCACATGAAAATAAAGAAGAACAAAACGAAAGTAATGAAATATAGTAGAAATAATGCAGATGGAGCACTGAATATAAAAACAGGATGGGAAAAGATTACTGAGGTAGAAGAACTTTCTTATTTGGGAAGTAGAATTACTAAAGATGGACGAAACAGGAGCGATGTAAAATGCCGAATAGCACAGGCGAAAAGAGCTTTCAGTCAGAAATATAATTTTCTTACATCAAAAATTTATTTAAACATCAGGAAAACATTTCTGAAAGTATATGTTTGGAGTGTAGCTTTATACGGAAGTGAAACCTGGACGATCGGAGTAGCTGAGAAGAAAATTTTGAAAGGTGGTGTTACAGGAGAATGTTAAAAATCAGATGGGTGGATAAAGTGACAAATGAAGAGGTGTTGCGGCAAATGAAAAAAGAAGTATTTGGAATAATGTAGTTAAAAATATTGTAAAGAAGAGACAGACTTATAGGCCACATATTAAGGCATCCTGGAATAGTCGCTTTGATATTGGACGGACAGATAGATGAGAAAAATTGTGCAGGCATGCAACAGTTGGAATAAGTAAAACAAATTGTTAGGGATGTAGGATAGGAGGTATACCGAAATGAAACGGATTGGCACTAGATTGGGAATGTTGGAGAGCTGCATCAAACCAGTCAACTGACTAAAGACAAAAAGAAAATATATAATAATAATAATATCTTGTATTTTCAAAATTTATAGAATTTCCATCTGCGTGGGGGAATTTATCTTTTAGCCACGGTTTTATTTCTTTTAATTACGATCTTTTTTAGTTTTAATTTAACTCAATTTTTATTTTAATATTTATACAATAAAACCGTATTTTAAAGTTGTTGTTTATTATGAAATATAATTTTATGATTATAATATTTATGCAAAAGCAGTAAAAGAAAATCTTGAATGTGAATGTCAGTTCAGCCTTCTTTATGCAATTTTCTGCTCAGTAACTGTTTATATCTTTTATCGTTGACCATTGGTCTTATGTTTGAGTACAATACTGATCAATCATTTTTCTGACAGCTAGCCAATTTTTTTTTTTCGGATTTTTTCACCTTTTATTTTACGTATATTTAAATTTTCTTCTATTATCTACATCAACGGCGCACTCTTTCTTTACCTATTTTTCACATCATAGATTTCACCTTTTGTTCGTGTTTTTTCAGCCACAAAAATTATATATATATATATATTACAACAACCACCAAAGACAGTAACAGATCGTAAAAACTAAAACCAAAAGTCGACTGTTGTGGATCTTGCTGGATCCCGGGAGAGTCAACTTTACTGACAACAGTCAGTAAAAAATTCCTAAGTTACATTAAAAAAAAAAAAAAAAAAAAAAAAATAGATGAACAAAAACTAAAAATTTAGAAGATATAAACCTCAATAACTACAACACTTGCATAATGCCAAGTGGAATGATGTATAATTTAAATCGTCACGCAACAATAATCGAAAAAACTGTTGCCAACAGCTACAAACCAATTATGTCTTTAAATTAATCACCATCTTCAAAAACCATCCGTTGATTAATCATTTCATACTTCTGTTTAAATTTGTAAATACAATACTTTTCACGTATACCCATTCTTTTACTATTCATCTAGTCAGTATACTAATATTACTCATCACTGTCAGAAATACTATGCTTATACAAAACCAAACGGTCGGCCATAGTAGACACACCTCTCTTTCAGCTTCTGGAATCACTACAGTGTACCATAAATCGCTTTTAAATCCCTGTTAGTTTTCCAATATAAATTTCATTGCATTTATTACATTTAACGTTGTGTTGACATTTTTTTTGGTTCATTCTTCGTTAATTTTAGATCATCGGAGCACTGTCCCCCATTTGTATTGTATTGTTGGGTATTCTGTTTTGTTTGTCATTTGGTCCGGCCATGCCCATGGTTTTGTTAGTGTTGTTATTCTATCCTTGTTTTTTGAAATTGATGGTTTGCTTGCTTCCACTTCTTTTCTGTATTTCCAATATTTGTCGTCTTCGTATTCGTCGTGGGAGTATGAGTTCTTCCAGACGTTTTCTACGAAGTCTTTTTTGTACATTACTAAGTTTTTTCGTTTGCTTGTAGTTCGATGAACCACCCAGGATATTTGTTGCCACAATATATACAATTTCACTGGAGTTAGTCGTGTTCACAATTGTCATGAATAATGCAGTTTATTATACGTTCGTTGATCATGACTTGTTTTCTACTGGTTGATTTGATGGATCAGTTACTTTATATATTGCTGAATATGTGGAGGTGGAACCTAGTGGTGTATTTTTAGCTGGATTATGTTTTGTATTTTCATTACCTTCCGGTTGTATTTATTCCTTTAAGGTACGGATCCAATATCTAGTGATAAATTTTTTGTTGTCAATAATTCAATTAAATAAATAATGATAACTGTATTCTAAGGAAGAACTATTAATAACGCCGTGTTATTTTCTTTTTGCAATTGTGTAAAATTATCATGACACTTAATTATTTTCTTTTTGTATATCTTTTCTGTAACGAATATCAAAAGAGTACTATTTGTTTTATTTTATCTATTTCCTTCTTTAGTTTGTTAAGCTCCTCGTGTATAGTAAAGCTCAAGTTCAGCTTGCTAATATAAAGCTTAGGTTTGTTACTGTGTTTAGTTTGGTGGTTATTTAAGGTTATGTGGCATAGAGGTCAGTAAGTTAATGAAATTTTTGAATTTTCACATATATATATACATATATATAAAATTACTCCATCAATAAACCCATTTTTGTTCAATTACTTCTCTTTAAATGTTTTTTAAATAAACTATTTTGAGATTTATTAAACTTTTTAACTATAAATCTTTACTTTGTTTCAGGCCTTTATACTTTTACATGAACTATCCTATCTTATTCATCTCCTCTTAAAAATTAAAGTCAATTTTGACTTTGGATCATTATAAATAAAAACATTTATTACCATAAATTTATTATTGCACTTCGATTTTAATTATCTTAAAGGAATTATTAACTTAATTAATACTACAAAGATAAATAAAGATCATTTATTTATGTAAATAGAACTAAGAGTATGAAAATAATTGGTCCTGCTGTTACAATTTCCGTTGCCGTGTAAACGCTATAGGGGATGAGAACAAAGTAGGAACGCATTTAGCATTAAGGAAAGTGATACCACAAGTTACTACATGTTATCTCCCTATTCATAGCTACTTCCTAACTAACCACGAAGTGGGAGCTAACAACAAACCCAGAACAAGTTACTAATCGCTAGTTAAACCCCGGTAAAAGTAAACTTAACGGCAGTTAGGAACCAGTAACCATAGTTCATCACTACAACTACAATACCCGTTATGAAATTTTTTATAATAAACATATCCAATAGAATAAAAATACAATAATAATTTTCTTTTCAAAAATAGTAACGTCAGAATTTAGCTTTTACCAACAGATTAATTATTATATACTCATTCTATTATTATTAAAACATAAATTTCTACTTAATACACTATTTAAACAAAGAAAAAAAAATTACATTTAATATTTTTCCTTCACCAATGAAACAATCATAATAAAGGTTGCAGTACTTATTTTACGTTATATAGATTATGAACCAGCCGAACTCTGAATAATCTTGTCAGAAAGTTAACGAAGTTGGTTTTATTGAAAGACCCTTTTAGGAAAGACAGCGTGTGCAAAGTAAAACTCCATTGCTGTTATCCTTTTAAAAAAACTTAAACTGTAAAATATAAACAAGTTTTTAACATGGTGCAGAATATATACTGTGTAAAAAAAAAAATTATTTTTTGTAACCATGAGAAACATGAAACTGAAAAATACTATGGCCAAAAAAATAAATTTCTGTTCCAAGCTAAAATCATATCTAGATGTTAGATTAAATGTATAAGCCAGCAGTTGAATGTATGAATGACAGTAATGATTACTATTTGTTATTATTGTGATTATGTACGTTATTATTAGAATCCCGAAGCAATATCGTATACCATGAACATACATCAAAAATATTTTAGTAAATAGAATATATATCTGTAAGATATTGGCTTAGTAATAAGAAAAATTTTAATAAACTGTATGCGCTTTTATAGAATTGCTTACAATATGCAACACGTTGTCAAAATTGTAAAAAAATGTGTACGTTCATACACGAGCAAGTTCAAAATTAAATTGTAGTCAAAAATTACATTTTTTATCTCTGAATTGGACTCCATTGTAACTCGATGTTGTAAATATTTCATGAGTCTATTTCATTAGTTTCTTATTGAAAATTTAGTGTTTAGTGTTTACAAGTGTTCTGAAATTAATAGTTTCTATATTTTTCAAGTGAAACTAATTTTGTTCGCTAAAAGTTATGTGGCACAAGAAGTTGATTTTTTTAAAAAATGAGTTTTATTTATTGGAAATGTACTTGTATGGGCACACAAATCATCACATCTTCCTATATTTATCTTGAATTGGATTGTTAATTTATCTTGATTGGTACTTTAATATAATCTTTAAGAATATTTCTCTTTATTATTTTATTAGTAAATATGACTTTTGTAACTGGTGAATAATCTAGTAATTATCAACTATTTGAAAACTATATTGTTGTAATTGATGTATAATTAATAAAGAATCAACAATCTATGACGGGCTTGAATTTATGTGTTATATAGATAAATCAAAAACAACCAGGTGAAAGTTGCACGAGGGGAAAATGTGAACTTAGGATTTCTAAACAGCCAGTTAATTCAAGAGTCAAATTATTAAAAGTACAGTTGGGTTGAAATAGTGTATTATAGCTGCTGATGTAATTAAATTGTCGGCGAATGGCTTCGATGGCACAGGGCACTTAAAAACCTTCTGGTGGCTCTGAAAAGGACTGTTTTTGTCGTCACATGGCTTCGGCAGCTCTTTGTAGTTTAAAACCTCGTAATAGCCGGGAGAAAGGCTGCTGTTGCCGTCGACTGTCTTTGACTAATCGTTATAATTTCAAACCTTATTATAGCCCTGAGAAAGGCTGTTTGAGGTTCCTGGAGTGGTGGTCCTGAAAAGGGCCGATTCTGCGTTAGATCTGAGAAGTACTGCTGGGTCTGGAAGATAGTCTCCGGTGAAGTCGACTCAGCTGTTTATAATACGAAATAAAAGGTCGATAGGTGCGTGGAATATATTGAAGAGTTATATGGAGGAAATGATTTAAAAACTAGTGTTATGGAAGAAAAAGAGGAAGTCGAAGAGGATGAAAAAGGAATTACAATAATGAGATCTGAATTTAATAGAGCGTTAAAAAATCTGAATAGCAGAAACGATCCTGGAATAGAGAGTTTACCAGCAGAATTAATACGCAGTGCAGGCGAAGAAGCAATAGATATATTATTCAAACTAGTGTGTAATATTTATGGAAAAGGGGTAGTTCCGTCAGACTTCAAAAAGAAACTTATTGTTATGATTCCAAAGAAAGCTGTAGCAGATAAATGCGAAGAATACAGAACAATTAGCTTAACTACTCATGCGACAAAAATCTTAACTAGGATTCTGTACAGAAAAATTGAGAGGAAAGTGGAAGAAGTGCTTGAAGAAGACCAATTTGGTTTCAGGAAAATTATAGGAACAAGAGAAGCAATTTTAGCACTCAGATTAATAGTAGAAGGAA
>JAAAKQ030021566.1:0-17723 GCA_010016005.3 Zanna intricata
TCAGCTGCTGATTGATTTTTTGCCCAAAGAAATCTTATTACACTATGCACTTCACATTTGGCGGGATTTTCTATTGCTGCACTCATGTTTTTAGGTTATAACTTGAAAACATGCGATCGAACGATACTCCGCCTTGCACAGTTAGAAGAGTAGTGAGCCGCTGCACACACTGATGTCAGAATGGCAGCACTACCCCAACTACTTCTCCCACTACATGTAAACGGCAGTTACTTTGTGGACAACCCTCTTATATGTAATAAAAGGAACAAAAATAAAATAAATTTCTAGGAGTTAACATTAATATCTTTATTACTGAATAAATACACTGGTGGCTATGTCTAAAATAACATCTAAAATGTCATCTCTTTGTCAATATATTTCACATAAGATGATAAGCTGTACAATTTGAGCTATCTACTTATAAACTCTCACAGTATAATAGTTAAAAATTATAACAACCAAAAGAAAACTTGAAATCATGATGAAAAGAACATTCTGAGAATGATAACATACCATTATCAGCAAGTAGAATCTGAAGTTATGTAAACTTAATAATACAGAAAAAACCTCAAACTGCACTGACAAAATACTATGTATATGAACTATATAACAGGAATTAAAATATGATTTATAAACCTATTTAATTAAAATAAAGGCACCTAGCTAAATTCAATATTTTAGTACATCATTTCATGCCAATTAGAAATGTTATTTGACATGAAGCAACTGAGTGTAACACACAACATTAATGACTCACTGACGCAATACAATGAACTTTGCCAAGGAACTGATGAAGCATTAAATGTGTATGATACATATAATAAAACATTTAAAAAGTATGCTCTTCTTTTAAGATGTATTTACTTTTTATTTATCTTTATTTATAGAAATATATATATATATATTTTAACAGGAAAGAAATTACCAAATGGTAAGTGATCACATTGCATGTGCAATTGCTGTGTGTAAGCATGTATGTATACACATAATATTTAGAGTAAAAGATTTAGAAAATGATAACATAAACAACTATTATACAAATTATGATGTGACACAGAGCTACTGTGAAAAAAAGGTAATTCAACATAATGGCGATGCATTAAATAAGACATCTTCATAAGGACTGATGACACACCAATGAATCATATGAATTTTTATGGACATATAGCTCAGGCTTAGCAAATACAAGTATTTTTATTTTTATTGCTGTTATTCAAGCTCAAGCAGTTGGTTTGTGTTAGTTGTGGCATCAATTAGAAAGATTTTATTACTGCTATTGTAAGCAATCTGTGGTTTTCTCATTTGACAATTTTTTACTTTTTTTTTTCCATGTGCTCATTTAGTCCTTGCAATTACCATATGTGATTATTTGAAGTTTATCTTTGTTTCTTTTACATTAAAAAAAAAAAACAGTAAAATAATATAAATATAAAATATTATTTCAACCTCACTAATTAGATGATGGCTAACTATCCAACTGAAAGAAAAACCTTACTTAAAATGGTATAAGCTAGGGATCCACATCTTCTCTTTAAAATTCACCAAAAACTTCTTCCTATATAAAAAAAAAATTTTCCATCTCCAATGTCTTTACTTGAGTACCATACATATCTGTACAGAATTCCTGGTTAAGCTCAGGCTTAGTGAATACAAGTATTTTTATGCATTGTGCTTAATAGGTTAAGTAATAAAATAACAAAACTGATAGCTGAATTATGCAGAACACTATTTTGTTCTGTTTTATTTGAATGCCTTCAGTTCAATTATTTAAGATTATGGATATAACTACAATGATCTCTTAATTAGGAAATGATGGAAATTAATATCCATGGATAATCAGAAGCATGAATAAAATTAAACATGTTGATATGTAAATAGTTTTAATCATTTAGCATTTATTAGTAAATTCAGATAAAAAAAATCAATCAAAGTGGAATTAAAAAATTAATTAGAAATAAAATAAAAATTACACATTCATGTTAACGAATTCCTTTAAAGAGATTTTTGAAAATTCAACATTTATAATATGTTGGACAGGTAACATTTCAACATTCTACCTGTTACATCCTAAGGTCAAATCTTGAAACGTAATTTATTTCTTTTATGATAAATTAATTATATAAAAGAAATACTAGCCCAAAATTACAAATTTAAAATAATTGGCGACTGTCTTTTGTTTTATTTATTTCAACTACAGGTTAACTACCCAATTACAGTTATTTATCAAAGATTTATTTTGTAGCATATGAAAAATACTATGCCTCTCTGGGATTCAAACCCAGAACCTACTGGAATATTTTAATATGACTAAGGAAGTAATTGTATAAAACTTATATCACCTTTCTTTCTGATCTCCAAATAGTCTAGAAAAAATTTCACTTTATTCTGAATCAGGTGCTGGATTGACATTAAGCTGGGTCACAATTATTTAAATTTTTGGTATACTTGTTACTTTGTTAAAAATTTATTTTTCTTTCAGTAAATTATAATCAGAATCACTTATTCATCATTTATTTTTACATCAATGTTTTAATTATAAATAATTTTAAAAATTAATTTTGCTCATTTACTAATTCCATTTGACTACAGAAGTTATACATGAAAAACGCAAAATTTTTATTTTTTTAATTACATATTTCTTAAATTACATTTCTAAAAATTGTTTCACAATATCTGTTTATAACAATTTTTATAATTGTATATTTGAAGATAAATTACATTTTTTGCTGTTTGATAATATTAATGCAATATTTGAAATATAATTAAACCCTGTTTATCCAGATCCGGACAATTTTAAATATATAAATACTTTTTATAAAACTTCAGAAACTACTTCTTTTTTTTATGATAAATTTTTTTTAAGTTCAAAATGTTACAGTATTATAACATTCATACAGCATAACGTATTTTTTTAATTGGGAAATTGAAAATTATCATTACTATTGAAGACTACATTACACATCAGCTAAATGAAAAAATTTATAAACCAGTACATGCTGATGTATATACAATATCATACTTAACTTATCTATCCCTAGTTTAAAGAAATGAGAGTGACTGAATTATGTACTAATTTATTCTTTTGTAGGCTTATTTTCTTTAAAAATGAACTTGAAGTAGGTAACTTTTGAATTTCATTAAAAATGAAATGAAATAATTTTTTGTATTTTACATTTTATATTTGAAGACACATTCATAGAATATTTAATATTATTTTTATAACAATAGATATGTTTTATAAGTATTACACTCTTGAAGCATATATATCATTTACTTTTAGTTATTCTGTTATCTTCTTAACATAATGTATACTATACGCATTATGAAATGCTACCTAATAATCTGTAAATTTTTATATTTTTTGAAAATATAACCTATTAATCTATACTAATTACATAAGCAATCAGTAATCGCTTTCCCTTTTTATCAGTAATAAAAAAAATATAACTCTAATAAAATATACAATTTTTATTTCAGAAACAAGAGTACTAAAAAGGAATTATATATGTAATGAAATAAGTGATTAGTGAATAAGTACCATGAAAAAAAAACGTTCTGAGTAATGGCACTTAATAAAAGAGATGGCATGAATTAATATATATTAAAATAAATTTGTTTATCTAATCTGTTAGTGCAGAGAACCTATTACCTTTACTTGTACTAACTTCACCATTTACATCTTCATCAATTTCATCATCATCATCATCTATACTACTACCATCATCTTCAGCATTCTTATCACTTTTATCTTTATCACTAACAACATTTTTATTACCAGATGGTCCTGAAGTTCCTTTTGCTTCATCTTCGGATGTCTCAAAATGCTCCTCAACATAATTTCCATCACATTCAATATTATGCAACCGTGCTTGAATCCACTGAACCATCGCCACATCTTTATGATCTGCCCAATATTCTAGAGACAAATAATATAAAAATAAAAAGAATGCATTAAACTCTTTAACTGAATTTTATCTATTAAAAATTCATATTAAGAATTACTTAAATAATCTATAAAAAAAATTCTAAAGAAATAAATTCCAAACAAATATAGAGAATTGGCAAGAATAAAAATAGTGGTTTACAATTGATATATGAGTTTTTGCGATGGTTATTTATACTGTATAAGAAGTATTCATAATGGACACCAACTTATCTATTTGATAAATAAAAAAAAGTATCGAGCATGTTGAAAATGTTATTTGAAAAGACAGAAAAAAAGGTGAAAATGCATCAATATTTGGGATACTGTTTGTTGCTACAATATTTTTCATAATAATCTGAATATGCACTGAATTTGTCATAAATTTTTTCCAAATATGTTGTCTGCAGATTACAATGTAAAACTCACGTGAGACTAGTAACAGACCTCATCACTGTGGCTAATCTAAATCATAAGAGATATGTTTTTTTTTTTTTTGTAAAATCCACAAACAATAAGCCAAAATCAATATAATCATAGAAATTTTGTTCAGGAGCAAAGAAAAAGCTATCCCAAAAACCTTCTTTTTTTTATTATTTACTAATTAATGTTCACTATGAATTCATTCCTGATAGGCAGATGGTGAACAAAAAGCATGTACATCAATAATATCCTTTGTTGTTTACAGACTCTGTAAAAAGTAATCTAAAAAAAAAGGAAAATAAAGAAAAGGATTTTTTCTTGCATGAAATACATCGACATGTAGATCCCTGATTGTGAAAGTGTACTTGTCACACCATAATGCAACAACTCTAGACCAACAACCAAACTCTCCTGACTCAGCATCATTTGATTTTTACTTGTTCATTTGATGCAAGACCACCAATGATATATAATGGTTAATGAAACAAAGCAGTAGTAAGTAATATCTGAAAAGGGATTTCAAGAATGTTTCTAACTTTATAGGCACTGGCAAAAGTGTGTAGTTGCAAAAGGAAACTATTTCAGAGAAAATAAACTTAAAAACCTTTTCATATGAGTAATTTTTTAAAAATAACCTAATTCTGGGAATTTTTTGAACCTCCTTTTTTTGTATGTGAATAAAAATATATTATTATATTCCATGAAGCATAGATTTCTGAAAAAGTGTTAGCCAAAAAGAAAAAAAAAGTAAAAATATTAAGCAGCAACTAAATGATAATTCATTTTTATAAATAATTATATTTGCTGTTAGTTGGGATTCAATTTGTGAGATTATTTATTAAAACTGATGTTCCTTGTTGGTAATCTAAGGTTTCTTGTTATCAATCTCGTTAAATCCACTATCAATTTTTAGGATGTTTAGATTCTTTATAAATATATCTAATGATTGATTATGTTAATAACTAATGTTCCTTGTTAACTTATAGAGCCTTAATCAGATTTTCTACATTTATTAGAATATTATAATTTTAGTTAAATTTATCTTGGAGATTATTACTTGTTCTTGCAACTGTATTATAAATAGCTTTTATCTGAATTACTTTTTCTACCATTTTTTTACACTGAATTCTTAGGAAAAGAAGATGCATTGTGAATGTGGGTTTTCTTGGTTATTTATTGTTTTACAGGTTTCAGAAAAATATTTTTACTGTTTAAATTTATTATTGTATGAGATATTAGATTGATAACATGTTAATTCTCAAACTTATCTGCTTTCTTTGATATGTTATCATTCCGCTTGTTTTTTATATACCTCCGCGTACTCCAAACTCATAAACTCTCCATACTAACCAATGTACTTTACTTAGTCATGCTTCTCCTAAATAAGATTTAATAACTCTGATGGTTCACTGCAAATGTCTTGTTTCTTTGTAAATCTTCAGGACTTCTATTATCAAAACCTCATCTAATAATTTCTACTCTCTGATAGTACTTTTTCCTTTCACCCATTATCTGTTTCTTGTCTCTAAAAATGGTTTTCTGTTCAGGAAATGTGTATGTATTACTTCAGAGTATGTTTTCATTATTTTCCTTGACCCTTTTGCAATCAGCCATTTTTGGAGTGGGTTGTGCTAAAACTGTCAAGTGTTTTTATCCTGGCATGCAAGAGTGTTATTGAAATCATTGCATATCATGCTGTTTACAATTTATAAATTTGAAAAAATAACACATCCAGAAAATTATCTAGAATATGATGATGTTTTTTTTTTAGAAAATGTCATATTTTTCACTTTAAAATATTAATATTACAAAAATTATTTTTTTAGATAAAAAAATATTGAAAGTTTGTTCTTGTTTCCATATTCCTAAAATTATACTTAATTTGAAGAAAACTTACCACTGTCCATAAAAATCTACATAAATTACTAAATAAATCATATAAGAAGTATGAAATTTGAATTATTATTTACAACATTATGATACATAGAAATCTGAGAATACATGATAATTTTTGTCCTGGTTTTCTGAATTGCTTAGCACATATGTTTGGAAAAGCACTCTCCATTTAATTCCATATTACACCTTATACAAATAGAACCACTATTTGTGGTTACTTTCAGAACAACTATTTGTGTCACATGTATATTCACTATACATCTTGTCAAAATTTTAGCGAATATCATATTCGGTAAAGTCTTCCACTAGGCCCGATGTTGGCTCCATTTCAGAAAAAATACACACAAATCAACAATAACAAACAAAAATCAAACCCTAAAATTAAATGTTTTGCCGGCCTCTGTGGTTGAATGGTAGCGGCTTGGCCTTTCATCCGGAAGTCCTGGGTTTGAATCCCAGTCAGGCATGGCACTTTTCATACACTACACTTCCTTATCCAACACACAGGTTTTAAGCTTATGTGGCTATCCATAAAGCAAAAAAAACAATAAATAAAAAAAATATAAAGAATATGGAAACAATTACTAGATAAAACTAAGGTTACATATTAAAAAATTAGTAAGCATAAATAAGTATTATTTATGACTTTCGGAAATGTACATGACTTTCAATATCAATACTTTTTTGAAACAGCTATCTAAAACCGAATACTATCAACATATAGAAACAATAAACAACACTCCAGCACAATCTAACCATGATTTTAATAAATAAGACTAAACAGCATACCAATAGATTGGTATGTCACTAATTATGGGTCACAATAATTAGCACTAATTGTGGATAACAATAAATTGTTACCCTGACATCCAAAGGGTTAATATGCATTTCTGTGCTTGTAATTCTTACTTTACAAAATTTATATATGGAGTATAAGAAGAATTATAGTAAAAATAATGTAATTAGATATAGTAATAAATATAGTAAAAAAAAAATGTAATTAAGCAAAAAAAGTTAAAGTTTTAAAATTATTTTAGAAAACTTACTTTTCTCCTTTGAATAACCAGGAGGCCTAAGACATAATGTGATTTTTCCATCAACTAGCATACGAAGTAAACTATTAGCAGCTCGATATGAATCTAACCATCCAGTACGAGCTGTTTTAAATCCTCGTTTTACTGCCCAGCCTATAAAAAAAATGCATTGTTAAATAGTATAGTAGTATACAATATAATATATAGAACCATTATTTAAAGGTTTATTTATAAAAAAATATCTATTTATTCACAAATTTATCTAATACATATGTAAAGTTTACATATGGATATGTACATTTTCATAAATAAGTTGATGTATTTGGATTTTTGTAAAAACAACTGACTGACAAAAAAAATTAATAACATATTACCCAGAAACCTTAAATTGCTTGATTCCCTACATCACTCCTGAACATCCAGAGAAAAATAGTCAATTCTACCTTACACATTTTAATTCATTTACACAATTAAGACATTTAATTCAAGTCGATTAAATTACATTTAAAATACATCATTACAAATTTAATTAAGTAACTAAACATTTACTGAGTAACAAATTCATAAATAATTTAAAACACATTTTATAAATGACATTTTCTCTGATGAATATATGTACAGTTAAAAGTTAACTTTAAAATCTAACTTATCAATCTTAAAATACATGGTTCATTCATAAAAAAGTTGCTGTTTTACTGAATGAAGTTATAAAAATTATATTTCATAATTTTATGTAACTGTGTCTGACATTCAGATAAAGCCAAGATAAGCTTAAAAATAAATTAAATGTACATTTGCAACACTTAAATAAAACTGACTATTCACTTCATAGTTCCAATAGGTGACACTGCCGTTATACTATGCAAAAGTTTAAATTGTTTCTTATAGATTTTGTTAAGCGTTTGTTTGTTGTGTTAAATAAATTATTGTGAGGAAGTCTGACATTGTGTTTGTCGTTTACTAATCATTCTTTCACTTCAAACTGAATTGGAAACATTTTCATCAGTAAAGTAGACTTTACTTAAAATAATTATACAATTTTGCAATGAACATAAACTACTACAATTCAGAAAATCTTCCCTTATGTAGTTTCTTTAATGGATGCACTATATCTGGTACTAGTAGAGCACCAATAATTTTGTCATTTAAATTCTGTAATAGTTTATTCTAAGGATATCCAGTTTATACTAATTATAAACAGACTAATAATTAATTATTAGTATTATACAGTTTTTTACTTTCCAACTATTTTAAGTCAAAATATTTAAAAGCCTAGAACAAGTGTTACCAACACTATTCTTCTTGGAACTTAAATATTAAGTGGCAGATGGTGAATTCGTTACCACTTGAGCATCTGGATAAATTTATGTCTTCTTGACTTTCTAGACATCCTGACCTATAGGGGAAGACACCTTCTATGTGATAGTTTCAGTTGCCACACCACCCTCTCAGTACCTAGCCCTTATGGGCTTTACTGGAGGTCAGTACCTCAGCAATGACATCTTTCAGTCAAGCCTCAGCCAATTTTCATCGGATTCTACCGATGCAAATGCCACAAGCAACATTCCCATCAGTGTCCTACTAACATAAACTCCGAACAAAACTCATCTAGCCAAATCTCAAACAAGACTTTCTAAGATCAAGAAGCTGAACTCCACCAAACCGAAAGGCAAAAAATGAGTTCCGACACCAACAAATCATAAAATACAACATGAAAAAAACATAACGAAAAGCAAACAAATCTATAATCAAACAGAAACAAAAACACAAACAGCTTAAAAAACCATAAAACAAAATAAGAATGAAACTAGACATAAACACGAAAAAGGAAAGTCCAAGTGAAACACCACACCCATTCTTTTGCTAGATATGCAATAAAACCTTTCTATGATCAACCATTCGGCCCCACTTTTCCAATTAACATGAAGATCAAGCGTTGACCTGATAATATTAAGCTGACAAATGGTCCTCTGTACGCATCAAGTCACACCTACCACACTCATATGTCACATGAAAAAATCCTCAACAATCCACATGGTGAACACATCCAGAGTCTGAAAGCCTGAATTTCTGAAGTCTGTCCTGAAAAGTATCATGAAAGAAATTGGTTACATACTTTCTCAGATGTACCCAAGAGATGTCTTGCAAATCAACAACATTAGGGAAAAGATCATGTGTTTAACACCCACACTCTTGTCTCATCCCATCTGAACAGCCACAGGGCGATATCATGCTGTTTTAAATCCTTTATTTTCTCAAAAGTAACTTACCTAATTTCTTAGCAACATAATGCTCTTGCCTCTCAGACGCAATCAAGTCTATTGGTTTCCCGCCTGTGATCACCAAAACTGCCTCCAATGAAATTATATGGTAACCACTTGTTACCATTAGCAATATAAGGCGTTGAGCCCGCAACAAAATATACTGATAGCTTTTAAATTTCGGCCTATCCACCCAAACATAATTGCCTCACAGATGCCCTTAAACAAGATACTGATAGTATTAAAATTAAGACCCCAATCAGGATTGACCACATGTCGAATTCTGAAGAAGGCATTACAGGCCTTCCCCATGACTTATTGAAGCTGCTTCTTAATTTGCAATTTCTTGATACTTTAGAACCTGAACATATATATGTTGGTCTGATATCAATATGCA
The DNA here is from genome assembly GCA_010016005.3 of Zanna intricata. Taxonomy (NCBI): domain Eukaryota; kingdom Metazoa; phylum Arthropoda; class Insecta; order Hemiptera; family Fulgoridae; genus Zanna; species Zanna intricata. The sequence goes on from JAAAKQ030021566.1 coordinate 9,934, forward strand.
GATTTCTAGCTTCATAGCCAAATGGCCTTTGAGGAGCATCATCGTAGTCTTCTACAGGCTAAACATCATCTTATGTTGATGATTGCATAGCTTGAGTATCCTGAATGCTTGAGTGGTTTGGAATTCAACTCGAGAATGATCCTTAAATAATTTATATGAAAAATATCTCATTTATCATGTAACCAACATTGCTACATTTGTAAAAAAATGTTTCCCTGACAGAGTAAATTACTCATAGAATAATTTTTTTTTTTTTTTTTAAGTAAGACTGTTAAATTGTGAGACTTTCTGATGTTAGTCAGGCTGTCTCTATTTTTTATAAAAAAAGATTAGAATGATCATAAAATCCGAAACTTTTATTTACACACACACACATATATATATATATATACACTCCAACGTACTAGTTTATCTTTAAATCAATAATGATTAAAAATAACAAAGAAAATGAGTTTGTTCATTATGCAGTATTATGTAATGTAATTGTTAAACTTATTATCATTATATAAATACAAGGTTAAACACAATGCAACATTATCAGATTAGATTTAAAAAAAAATCTTTTCATGAATTTTATTATGTAATACTATACAGTCTTTTATTAGTAATTTTATAATGTAATATTCCTCAACATTCATTTCTTTTACTTAATTCGACACTGATCACTGTAAAACCACATAGAATAGTTAACTTCTGGCTAGATTTTAGCACTCCAATATTCCTTCATTCTTTCACTGTGCCATTTCCTTCTTTTTTACGACCACTTTGGATAGCGCAGTCTTTCTTCTCCTTGTGGATCCCTTTGAATTCTAACATTTTTTCCTGAACATCCTTCTTTAAATCCATCTTTTTACTTTTAAATCCATCACGTTCATGTTTGCTATCATTAGAGCCCCTCTTTTACTTGCTTGAACCATTTAACATGTGTCTTGTCACCATTACACTTGCCAAAAATTCTCTTTGAAAGCCTGTTTGAATATATTCTTCTCACATGTCTGTAGAGTGCCAGTCTTCGCTTACACTTTGCTTCTGTGATTTTATCTAATTCCTGGTAAAGTTCCTCATTCTTTCATTCTTTTTGGCCATTCTGTGAACGTTTACTCGTTGTTCTGCTGTTTCTGTATCTTCTGCCAAGAGGGCGAGATCATCTGCAAAAACCAGAAAATCAATGTTCAGAATCCACCTTGCACATCCTAATTTGACTTACTTCAGGTCTTTATCTTGGCAGGCATTCTTTTATAACCTTTTCCTAGACTACATTAAACAGAACAAAGAACGGTCTGTCCCACTCCCTGATCTTATCTTGATTCCAAAAGTATGAGATACTTCCCCTTTAAATTTAATCTTGGACTTTGTATCTGTGAGAATCTGTTTGATAAGGTTTACTAGATTTGGGTATCTCCCAAATTCTTCAAGAATGTTAAATAATGTTTTCCAGTCAACTAAATCATAGGCCTTTTTTAAAATTTACAAAGGAGATCACTATTATCTTGTTCCCCAAGTTGTATTTCATGATGATTGTTTTCAGGCTAAATATCTGTTCTGCGCTAGATTGCCCTTTAATTGTTGTTGATCTCCATTTTGTCCCCTTTTTTGTAAAGTGGATTAGAGCTTTTTTCCACTCCTCTACAAGTGATTCTTTTTCCCAAATCTCAGTAAGCAGATTGTAATTTCAATGGCTTATTTCCACATTTCCGCTATGATGGAGTGTTCACCACACACTTTGTTACTTTTTGGGGTTTACATTATGTTTTCAATATCTTTCAGAGTTAGTGGTACTGACTCCGGGAACTGTTGTTCTGGTTCTACTTCCGGGAATCTTTGCTCTGGTTCTTCACAAATCAGTAATTTCCCAAAATATTCTGCCAGGATTTCACGGTTCTCTATGTCATTAATTGCCATTGCTTCATTCTTTCTTTTAAAATAGAGACATAGAGGAGTGTATTTGGTTAAATTCTGCTTAAATATGCTATAGTAGTTTCTATCATTTGTTTGGAAGCCTTGGTTAATTTGATCAAAAAGACCTTTATCATAGTTTTCGTCATGTATTTTTTTAGGATTTTTGCTGTTTGTTTCCTTTGTGGTCTAAATTCAGCAAGGTTTTCCTATCATACCAGTTTTATTAGCGTACTAATTAATCCTGTATTTTAGTAGGTTTTCTAAAACATCATCACACTTCTGTTTCCACCTCTGCCTATTTTTCTTGATGTGTATGCTATCTCTTGTGCAGTCACTACTACATGTTTTATCATATCCTGCCAATTTTGGAAGTTGAGGTTTTCCTTATATTCTAGCAATTTCAGGTTATTTATCTTGCAAATTTTGTCTGTCTGGCATATCAACTACATTTTTAAATTTACTATCCTTGAGTAAAGAGTTGATGCTAACTATTGCTAAATAATATTTATATTTAAAAATATAGATGATCAAATAATAATCTATGTTAAATAATTAATTTTTTTTCAAGCAATTACTGATTTTAACAGCACAGCCAATCTTCTGTACAACTTACCATCACAGATATCTGTAGCAGACCAAGTATCATCACCATCAGGATGTTGTATTCTGAGTAATGAGACAAGATCCATTCTTTCAGCAACATACATCACTACTGAAAAAGGTTCTCGTACTTGAGCTACTGGATAACTACCCATGATAATCTAATAAAGACAACATACACAAATTAGACAAATTGAATTTCACAACTGTCATATAGCAATAATCATCAACTTAAAAACCATTCTAAAAAATAAATATTTTTTTTGTATTTCTGAATATGCTCTAAAAGATACAATCATTTTTCAAAAAGACAGCAGCAAGGAAATGAACCAAATACAGTGATATTCTGCTAAGCAAAGTCATGTTGGAGAAATGCCACACCAGAATACAACAAAAGAATTAATTTGTCAAAGTTATCTTGACACACAAGTGGAAAAGAGTTAATAAGTAATTATTTAACTTGGTGGTGAATTATCTAAGAGATAATTATGATAAATACAAATAGTAATCGGGAATGATAGATTTTTTATTATTATAAGATCCTATTGGCAATTTCGATTTTTCTATTTAGATCCAAATAAAAATTATCAGTTTTTCTGTAAATATGAGTAAATTTTAAACAGTCTTATTTTAAGAAAAAACTGTAAAATTTTTTATTTTTATACAAACATACCTGCACCCACACCCATGCTTTACAAACATCACTTGACTCGTATTTACCTGCTGCAACTAATGTTGATTACACAAATAAACTTAAGCAAATATGCAAAATATATCATTCACATTTCAAACACACTCTACTATTTATATTTGTTTTTTCATCTTTACACACTTTGATTCAATTTTTAAAATTAAAAAAAAATCTAGAAATTGTGTATTACCTGAAGCGCCCTCGGTACTTTGGATGGAAAAACAAGACCAGGACAATCACATAATCGAACATTTGGTGTCAAGAAAATGGTCTGGAAATGTTTAGTATGTCCTGGTGTATGTGAAACACTAACAACCTAAAAAAATTAAAATAAAACTGAAGTCACAAGTTAAACGTTATAAACAGTGTTTTATTTTACCAACTTATTAGTGTGAATTAATAATAATTATAAGCAAAAATTAAATACAATATTGTTTATATGACATCAGATATAATGATGTATCAAATATAGTGACCAAAAACTTGTCACTTGGTTGGTTTGATATACAGTTAATACAGTAACATTGGACATAATGACATTTTGGATATAGCCACCAAAATCTTGTCTCTTCATTGGTTTGATAAACTGTTATGTATACAGTTTATAATTACATTAGTTATAGTGACATATCGGTGATTATAACATTTTTTTTTACAGCACTGCAACATTTTACTGCTTATAATGACAGAAGGAAGTGACTTTGCCATTATCTACATTGTAGCTACAGAAATATTTTGATGATTAAAATGAGTCATCTTTTCCTTTTTACCTGCATCTGTACTATAGTTCTTGTTCTTTTTTTATCTTCTTCCTGTACCAGATTATTGTAAACTGAAGCAACCACATTCAGTGTTAATAATCCTTTGCTGTGAGCATATCATATCGTGTGGGTACAGTATTTTATTTTACATATCCTATGTAATTCGTTTTAATAGTGATTAAATTAAGACTTAGCAAAAAACATTCACAATGTAGGAAAAGGTGCACATTATCTGGTGGTTGGAGACCACCTCTTGCCTCCGTGGTATGAGTTTAGTGTCTCGGCCTTTCATCTGGAGGTCCCGAGTTCAATGAATGATGTAGTCCATGAAATGGTAAAACGGTTTAACTATAAGAGAGCTAGTGATATCCCTATTAGCAGCCCTGTAATGCAAACTGGCCAGCCTCCGTGGCATGAGTTTAGTGTCTCAGCATCTACCTGTCCCTCCAATTTCAAGATGATTATTCCAGGATGCTTGAAGGAAGCATTAAATATGTGGTCTATAAGTTGGCCTCTTCTTTTACCTATTTTCTGCCAAATGCTTTTTTTATCATCAATCTGCTACAACACCTCTTTATGTATCACTTTATCCAACCATCTGATTGTTAACATTCTCCTACAGCCCCACATTTCAAAAGCTTCTAATCTTTTCTTCTCAAGTACTCTGTCCAAGTTTCACTTCCATCATACACTCCAAATATATACTTTCATAAAAGTCTTTCTGACATTTAAATTAATTTTTGATGTACACAAATTATATTTCTGACTGAAATCTTGTTTCGTCTAGTCTGCATTTTATATATCTCCTGCTTCATCCATCTTTAGTAATTCTAATTAATAACAAAATTCTTCTACCTTTATAACCTTTTCTCTTCCTATTTTTATATTCAGTGGTCCATCTACATATTTTTACTACATTTCATTACTTTTGTTTTGTTCTTGTTTATTTTCATGCAGTAGTTGTTGCGTAGGACTTTATCCATGCCATTCATTGTTTCTTCTAAATCTTTTTTACTCTCCGCTAGAATTTCTATAACATCAGCAAATCGTGGCATCTTTATCTTTTAACCTTGCACTGTTACTGCTCTACCAGCCTCTGTGGCAGCCAAATCATTGTGCCACAGATCAAACCAAGATGGAGAATGATCTGATTCTTATGAAACTAATCTAAGAAAGATATAATAAAGGATAAAGAAATTTAAAAAAAAAGTAGTAGACAATCAACAGTGGAAAATTTCTGATCAGAATAGATTGGAAAAATTAAATGTTAACTAGAATCAAATACTGTACATATAGGTTATTAAATCAATTAACCACACTTCTCAGGAGTGATCGACCTGAGATTGTACAAGACTACACTTCATTTACATTCATACATATCAATACTCATTCATCCTCTGAGGTAATACTTTATGGTAGTTCAGGAGGCTAAACAGAAAAAGGTTATTAAATGAAATAAGAAGCATCAAAATCTTCTTCTTCTTCTTCAAGTATTGAGTAATACAAGTATTTGAGCATTTCCTATTACAACAACTACAAATCAATTAATATCCTGAAGTTGATCTTGCCAACACTCCCTAGGTTGACTCAAACTTCTTCTCTTCTTCCGTGAGGTATATAATTGTAGAATAGTTTAGGTAACCTTTCACTCCGCATTCTATCATGTGCCTTCCAAATCTCTCTCTTAGTGCTTTAATCCTTACATTTAATTCAAATATATTCAACTCATTTCTTATTTCACTATTTCTTTTCTTGTCATTTAAATGATATCTAGCAACACTCCTTAAAAACCACATTTCTGCTGCCTGATACAATATTCCACCTGTTTGGTAATGCACCATGTCTTTGATCCATGCGTAAGTCGGTATAGAAACTACTTAATAAAATTTAAAAAACACATCTTCACTTTATTTTTCAAAGTTCTTTTTATTCCATTACTGTAACTAAAATTTTGTTTTGTTGCCCACATCAGATTCTCCAAACACAGAAATCATGCATCCCAAATACTACGCATCACAAACTTGGTTTATTAAATCCTTACCAAAGATGATTTTTGATCATAAGCTAACCATACCTGGTTAGCTTTCTGTGCAGAAAAGCCTAGGAGGAGGGTCTTCGAAGAAAGTCCAGAGCATGTTCAGATGCTCTAAGTTGGCACAACCATCATGGGTCTTACTTCACGCAGCTTCCAAACTGTGGTCAAAGGAAATTTATATACTGGCAAACAATCATAAGCCTCAGATGAACTGGATTTAATGATAAATAACAGAATATGTCAACAAAGAAATAAAGATTTAGAATTTAGGATCAATTGCATTTGAGGATATGGAAAGTAAAAGGGATAAGCAATAAAGTGCACTTGTTAGAGGAGGTTTTGCAGGTTAAGAAACACTGACCTGACTCTTATAACAGAAACGAAGAAGAAAATTAAGGGAAGCTATGATTATAAAAAATACACAATAATTTATAGTGATATACCATAGAATAAATGTGCAAAAGCAGGAATGGCTATTATGGAATAGGAAATGGAAAAACCAAACACATTCATGCCAATGGATGTGATGAATGAATCATGACTGCGATGTGAAATAAAAAGAGGGTATGTGAGTCTCACTTGTATATATGCATCAGAAGAAGGAAAGCAAAAAGAAACTATAAATTTTATGAGAAGGTACAGGAAACTATTGATAAATGTAATAGGAATGATTATATAATTATGAGAGGGTGATCTGAATGCACATGTTGGGAAGGTGTCCCTAGAAGGAATTACTGGATGTAATGGGGAAGGTGATGTGAATTATAATGGAAGACTCCTATGGGATTTTCAAGTTTTAACATGAGAGTAATGAATACATATTTTAAACAAAAGAGGATTCACACATACACTTGGTCTGTTAGAGGTCAAACCTCAGTAGTTGATTAATTTATTGTGAATCATAAGAATCAATCAGTCAAATTTGTATCACAGATAATTGTATCTTAGCAGGATATTTCAGCAAGATTTTGAAGGTTAATTTCCTCCTCTATAAAAGGAAATATTATATGACATCTGTTGAGAATAAACTACAAGGATACAAAGAAAAACATCTGATATACAGAGGGTATCCCTCTTGATAACAGAGCTGATTATGTTAAAAAATACTAAGAACTATATTTCACTAGTACTTCTCAACAGTTCAATTACCACAGAAGTAGAATATTGTCAGAGAAGAATTACACAACCTTCACATACTAGCACCACATGATATGTGTAATGCCAAAATTCATACACGATTATACATATTACTGATATCTACATCTGAATCACATTACATGACATAAATAACAAAATATAACAAGTAAAATAGTACCTTTTTACCCATGACAGCATTCATTAGAGATGATTTACCAACATTAGGCTGTCCAACACATCCGATAGTTAACATTCCACCTTTATATTTTTCATGAACTTCATAATCTGTATCTACATGTTTATTCTAAAAAAAAAAAAAAACACAAAACAATAATATAGGTGAATAAAGTACAAAAGTATTATGCACTTACTAAGGAACTTAATAATCAAATGTTAAAAAATATATAGATATATACATATCAGAAATCAGAATTCTGATAAGTTCTAACAGTAATAACTGAAAGTAATCAATTATTCTCAAAAAATGTATTTTTTTGTTTAGTTTTTATTAGAAATGTTATTATGTCTAAGAAACACAATGCAATAGTTTTGTCCATTTTACAAATCATTTATTAGAAAATAAAATTTAAATTTGTATAATTATGAAAATATCCCATTTCAATAAGATCAAAAAAGAGAAAAATCAAAATATACTCATATAACTGGA
>JAAAKQ030021577.1:2511-14300 GCA_010016005.3 Zanna intricata
TACAATTCATTTTTTGGATTGGCTTTTCTATTGCCCAAAGATTTTCAATTGGGTTTAAGTATGGGAAGTTGCCTTGCCGTGGAAGCACTTTAATGTTTCGGTCTTTGAAAAATTTTTCCACTTTTCTGGCAGTATGGCATGACAGCAAATCTTTTTGGAACATCCGCTGCTTGTGAGAATTTGTTTTAAAATTTTAACAGTAACCTTTCCTAAAGAATCTTGATATATCCATCACTTTTCAGTATACCATCTACCAGAAGTATTGAATCTTCAGATGTGAAACAACCTGAAAATATTTTTTTTTCTGGGGATGTTAACTGATTGTTGGATGTGAGCCAGTGATGTACTTTCATCTGATGCTTTTCTAATGTACATAACTCTTTGCTCCTGAAAATAAAAATGAGACTTTGGAAAACAAACATTTTTCAAGTCTTCTTTGGTCCAGTTAGCATCTGCTTCAGCCCACAACAGCCTTTCTTTACTCATTGCTGATGTTAGAAACTCCTTTTTAGATAACTGATAAGCTTTTAGTACAGCTGCAAGAAGTATCTGTCTAACAGTTATCATGTATAAATCTGTTTGATTGGCTGCTAATTCTCAATTTAAGTCCACAGCAAAAAATTTTGGAGTAAGTTTACTTTTTCCCCTAATAAGTGATCCTGTGTTGAAATAGTTTTTCTTTTACAGACACATTAACCTGTACCAGTTTCTTTAAATTGTTTTAACATAGCTTCCATTATCCCTAGTCTAACACCACACGCAAAAGCTGTTTGTTGTCTCATACTGTTATGTTTAAAAAAAGGAAAACGCTTTCTTGGAGTTATGACCATTAATATATATTTAAGATGCACAGAAAAAATGTACAAAAGCATGATTTTATAATAAAAAATGAAGTAAACTTTCACAAAACACTGTTTACATGAAAATTGCTAATTAACCAAAGAATAGTAACCTAAGATTAGATAGACAACTTAAAGAATGGGTGTGGTCAAGTAGTGCAGTCACAACATAGAAATGAACTAAAAATTTCCTGTGTTTGGATTAATTTGCATGCTACTGTATAGATAAGTATTTCAATATTATGTATTAGTGTCAATAACATTTTTTTTTAATTTTCTAAATATCTTTTATTACAGATTTAATGTAAAGAACAAACCAGTATTGTTGCATTTCAGCTTTCATCCTAAAGACCCAACAATCAGGCTTAGAATTTTTTGTATGCTACAAATTTCCGTTGTGTAATCCCAAGCATAAGCTTTAACATTATGTTGAATTAATCACAGCCAAAAAAAGAAGATATTGTCATATAGCTGTAAATTGTTATAGGTTCTTAGAAATGTAGATCTTAGATCTGCAAAAACATGAAAATTTAGTATATTTTTATTTTTCTAGACTCCACAGAACTTGTATTAATAAACACTTTCAAATACCTTAACATCTCATTTCTGACTTACCTAATTAACAAGTGTTTTTTTTTTTCTAACCTCCGGAACCACCGTTACGGTATATTAATGGTGGTTCCGGAGGTTAAACAAAAACAAAAAAAAAAAAACACTTTTTTTCAATTAGGTAAGTCAGAAATGAGATGTTGTCAAAAAAGTGTTGCTACTCATCAAGAATTCCCTTTGGTTTTTCTTAAATGTTTACTTTCTCTTTAGATTATAGGTAAGTCATCCAAATTCAGAAGTTTGAAAAATCTGGTTTACGTGTGTGTGTGTGCACGCGCGCGCTGCGTGAGTGTATGTACATTTGTGCATGTAAATATTGTTTATAATGACCTCCATGGAACCAATGATTTTAGGTTTAACCGATAGTCATATAACTGATGTTTCGGTAGCTTAGTTGTACTACTTTCTACACTATCTACTATCTACCCAGATATTGTAATAAAGTTAAATAATAATCATTAAAAATAATAATAATAATAGTTATGTAATAAAATAAATGTAAATGTAATAAAATAATTAGAAAAAATGCAATAATGAATAAAACATAAAGAAAAATTGTAAAATTACTTTTTCTGAAAAAAGTGTTATTTTATTTTGTTTACTAAACATGAATATTTCATGTTGTAATATATTTTTTTCTAAATCAAAACAAACACTAATAGTTTCTTCATTAGCAATTTTTGTAAAACTGAGAAACCGACAAACGGTTTTCATTGTCACCAAAATGTCTGGATGATTTGGCGGGTTGTTTTCATTGTTACTCTCGTTGTCATTAACTACATCCCTGTCTACAGTACTGCTAGTACTGAAACCACTACATCTTATCTGTTACAGTTTAATGTATTTCTAAATCATTGTCAACATCTTGATAATCTTCAAACAATGCATTTGACAATGATTGCTGCTTTTGCAGACTGTTGCCACATTCCTCTAAAGAGTTTTTGTATATTACATCAGTCACTTCGCCAGCCGGTAGTAAAAACCTTGCATGCCAAAAGCAATTTTTTATAGTCAGTAAAGAAACCTCCTTCCATGATGTTTGTAACATAATTATAGCATCCAGAATAGTTATTTGTGTTTTCCTTTTCTGATCAAAATCCTATATCATTTGTAAAATTAAGTAGTTTTTTTTTAGTGTACTGGCTTGATTATGTCTTGATCTAAGGGCTGTGTGACATGTTGTTTTCAGTTATAAGAACACTAACTTTATAGACAAAAGATTTTTAGTGTGTGGATGAGCCAGACAGTTGTCTATGAACAGCAGTATTTTGTCATACCTTTAATTCCTTCTACCTTTAATTCACTGTCCCATTTTCGTAACCAAGTTGTAAAGATATCACTTGTCACCCAACCTGCCTTGTTACTTTTGTAAGTAACAGGAAGCGATTTCAATTGTTTAAAACATCAGGGTTTAGTAGTTTTCCCTACAACCAGAAGTTTTTTTTTTTATCTGTTCCAGTCATGTTTGTAGCAATTAGTACCATTAGTCTTTCTTTTAATAATTTTCCCCCGAATTGTTTCGCCTTTAAATTGAAGAATTCTTTCTGGCATCAGTTTAAAAAAAAGACTGGATTCATCAGCATTGTAGATTTTTTTGTCTGAATAGCCCTCTTTTAATTTTGGCCAAATGGTTTCTAGCCATTTTTCTGACACACCAGTTGGAGCTGCTGAGGCCTTGTCGCTTATTGTCCCCGACATAATATCGTGACGCTGACAGACCCGTTGTAACCAAGCTGAAGTTGTTTCATGTGGTTTTCCAAATTTTTCAGAAAAATCGTTCGCCTTAGTTTACATTGTAGAGGCACTTACATGTTTATCACCAGCCATGTGGTATTTAAACCATTTTAACAGCGCTTTGTTTACATCGTTATGTTGAATAAATGGTAATTTGTTTAATTTCATAGAATTTATTTCAAAATTTTTCTTAATTTTTTCATGGGTTTTCCATATCATCGATATTGTTGAATGACCTACACCTAATTCTTGTGACTTCCTTATTAGTTTCAATATTGTCTAACCGGCAGATAGTGTGGCTCTTTCCTCTAATGTTTTTCACAAACTCATAATTAAATGAATTACACTGGATGTGTAAAATAAGACGCTCTACCCCCATGATATGATGCGCTCACAGCAAAAGATTAATAACAACTTAATGGGGCTGATTTAGTTTACAATAATCTGGGACAGGAAGAAGATATAAAAAAACAAGAACTATAGTACATATACAGGTAAAAAGAAAAGCCCACGGGGCTGGTCTAGTGGTTAACATCACAAATCAGCTGATTATGAAGTCAAGAGTTCTAAAGTTCAAATCCTAGTAAAGGTAATTATTTTTATATAGATTTGAATACTAGATTGTGGATACTGGTAGTATATATATATATATATAAACAGATGTTACAAAGATTGGGTAATGTGAATAAACTATACTGAATACTGTTCAGTAATTAGTTGTTAAGAAAAGTATTATTTATTCAGAAAAGTATTTTCTTAAAAGTTAGTGAATAACCATTTTCTTTTTCTTATAATTACTTTTAGTCTGAAGATTTTGCATGTAGTTTAAGCAAAAGTATTTTTTTCTCTTAAGAAATTGCTGATGGTGCCTAGATATCAAAACTAGTGGCATCATCAGCAATTTACTGGTTTCAGACAATATCAATAATAATTTTGGCTGGTGGTAGAAAAACTTTAGCAAATGTATTAAGAAATCATAAAATTGTTTTAAATAAATTTTAGGCTTATAAGTTTGTATATGCTAAAGAAAAAGCATGGGCAAACATTTTGAAAGAATTTAAACAGTGCATGGGAAAGAAAATGTCACTGGCAAAAATCAAGAAAATGCTTAACAATATAAGCATGAAATTAGAAAGAAAACAGACAAGCAGAAAACAGGCAACAAGGTGATAGAAATATTAAATTGGTAGAAGGATTTGTGAGCCTCCTAGAAGAATATGAAATTCCAGGCTGGAATCAATGAAGATGGGATAAATAAAAAAATTCCTGAAAAATGTGAAACACCAATACTTTCTGTAACCGATGCGGATAATTGTAATGTCTAGCTGACTTTGAAATGAAAAACGAGCTTTTATGTATATAATAATAATAATTTTTTATTCATTTTGTCAACTAATTACTTTTTACTATCAATAATTTTTTTTTATTTTTTGTACTTAAAATTTTTTTATATTCTTACATGAAACATTAATTATTTATTTTAAAAGAAAAGGATAAATCTAAATAAACAGTACAAAAAGATTAAAAATTAGAATTTTTATTTCAGTTATTAACTTCAATTATACCCATTACTTCAGCTTTTTTGTGTTCTCCTCTTCTCTTTATCTGCCTTTCTAACTCTTCCTCTACTTCATCATTTTTCAAAATTTCTTCATCAGCCTGAATTCCTTTATCTGATATTTCATACATATTCATCAGTTTTCCAAAATTGTGTAAAATGTCACAAGCAAGAAAAAGTTTTAGAACTTTGTCTAATTTTACTCAAACCAGGTTTTCCAACAATGGGAACCACCGTTTCATTTGCCTGAAAACTCTCTTAATAATTGCTCTTTCTTTGCTTAATTATTTACTGAAAATTTTTTTTATTACTATCAAGCTTTCTAAATGGTGTAAGCAGCCATGGCACAATAGTATAACCACTATTTCCCAAAAGACAAGCAGCGCCATTAAATTGTTGTCACCTCCACTGTTTTACTGTATTTCATCATTGACAATGAAACTAATGCTATCTTTCAACTTAATTGCCTGCTACATTTAGGCACTTGTCCCATCTTTCTGTGATTCTAGTAGTAAAAATAGTCCACCTTGGTGAATGGCTGAGCCATTCTTATATGTTTTCTTGACCTGCTTATTGTTGCCTCAGTTGGTTCCAGGTAAAACCCTTTGAGAAGGCCAAACAAAACTCTAATCCTGGGAGATTGGGAGTGTCAGATGGATGTGTCACCACCACCTGATCCAATTTTTGAATAGCTTCCTCATGTCTTTTGAGCAATATAAAGGCAGCCGTTATTTGCATTAGAATTATACCTATTGAGAGAGAACCAGAAGTCATTTCCTCTTTATTGTGGGTTTCACGTTATTTTCTAGCAAATCACAATATTACTCACTGTTGGTTTTACATTTTTCTTACAAAGAACCACAATAAAATGGCCCTAAAACACCATTAGCATCTCTTTTCCAGATGACTTGTAGGTCTTAGATTTTACTAGTTTGCAAAATCAATGTTGTATCCATTCCATATTCTGACTTTTGGCCAAAATTATGAATTCAAGTTTTATCAGAAAGTATTATGCGATATAAAAAAGTGTTGTTTAAGTACTATACAACTGTGAATTCAGGTTTTGAGTTTACTTTCTCAGAACCCACCTTAAACGTGTTTTATGGTGAATCAGATTATCATGTATAGTGGATGGTAATGTCAATATTCACATTACAAATTTTAACAATTTCCCAAAATTTTGTACATCTGTCCTTGTGCATAAGACTTCAGTCAAATTTGCAAAGCATTACTCGAAACTTTCACTGATTTTCTGCTAGATTGAAAGTCATGACACTTGTTCTGCTCAGTTTAAACTGTAAAGTTTAATTATAAAAATTTTCATGGTTAATACTTTTTTTATCATATAGTTTTACCATCAGTAAGTGAATTTTGGCAGGTTGTATACTTTAGAAAATATTTACTGCATTCTCTTCATCCATAACTTTCATTTTAAGAGATACCAACATTTTGGAAAGAATGAAAGAGTTATAATAATAGAAGTTCTTTTCAAACTGCTGGTATGTTCTATATCAGGGTTACCAACTTGAATGTCAGATAGTTTCAGTTTATTCTTTTAAATAACTTTTCCTTTATTGCCATTTATCTCTCTAATTATTGAATGATCCTTTGCATTATAGTGTATTTTAACCTAAATGTGGCTCACAGTAACATATGCTGAGGTTTTGTACAAAATAGCTTAATAATAATATTTTATACAACTGCTAAGTTGTATGAAAATGAAATAATATATTTAATTCACTTATTAAAAAGAAAGTATTTCTCTGTATTTTCTTACCTGGTTCTTTTGTTTAAAGTATGATTTCAGACTAGAAAAGAGTATGATTCAAAAGATGGGAGAATGGCGTGAATTACGTAAATCTTATGCTGAAAGAAGGAGACAGAGATTGGAAGCAGAAGAACAGCAGACTGGCGGTAGCAGTGAAGCTAAAAGCAGTGGAGCAGTATCAGAGGTGCTCTCAAGATTGACAGTGCAGAGTCCTGAGCCTACAGCATCGCAGCAGCCTCAGCCTTCAGTTACAGTGCCTGTGAGTCAACAGGAATCACCTCAATGTACTTCATACCATATACAAGGGAGTGATCAGGGGGTACAGAGTGTCCATTCTCACTCTAATCCTATTCTAACTCCAGTACCTGTTACTTCCTATAATCCATACAATCAGACAGTATCGAACAAATCATTCAATATTTCTGATTTTGAATCGGACACTTCAAGTCCGTTTGATAACATGGAATTAAAAACACTAAATGACATAGAGGAATTAGCTCATGTATTACAGCCTAATTTAAATTCTAGTAATCGTGATATTCCTTGTCCTACATCATCACAACCACAGGAAGTTAACACATTAACTCATGTAACATCTATTAGTGATGCATCCTTATCACTTACTAAAAAAACTGATGATACTTATCCTGTAAGAATTAATGGTATAAATCAATTACATTATAGTAATTATAATCATTTAAATTCAAATCATCTGTGGCCTCAGTATAATTTAATACATCATCATCATCATCATAACAATCATCATCATCATAATAATCATAGTTATTTAGGTGCCCATTCATGGGCACAACCTGTTCTTCCTTCCTACAATCCAAACATTCAATCCTATGTCGTTCAGAGATTGGACCATCTTGAGACTGACAACCAGCTGCAGCATTTGGCAACTTCAGTAACTTCAGAAACTACATCAAAAAGTGTTCCTGACATTATCCAGGAGTTGGAATTAGAGTTAAAAGATAAACGAGCATCAGAGAAACAAAGGATTGAGAGAATTCTTAACCAGCCTGCTAGACCTGCAAGCATTGGACCTACAGAGGTATTTCTTTAATATGTATTTAATATATTTTATTGTTAATTAATCACAAGACATATACAGTTTTTGTTTTCCCTGAAAATTTATTTTTGATTATAGAAAAGTTTAATTTTGCTTCTGAGTAATAAAATTTATTTTCTAAAGTAAGTGATATTACCCTGTACAATAGTCAAGCTCTGAATTTAGACAATCTTCTTTATAGAAGAAGTGCGGTTGTTAATAAATATTTACGCACAGTTCTGTACATTAAAAGTCAAATATTTTAATCATAAAGTAATGGGTGATCAGATGATTTATGAAACTTATAATAACAATAATAATGTTCATAACCTATACAATGTGTAGGTTCATAACAATGTACAATGTACAATGTTAGGTACAATGTGTAGTTCATAACCTATACTATGAATAATATGTTTTTCATACTTATAGTATCAGCTTATTAAAAAAAAAGAAAAGATTTCAGCATTTTTCACTTCAGCCTATTGCACTCTAGTTATAACTGACAAGACTATGTTTTAGTTTTTGGGATTATTTTATGACTATTTGACAGTCATGACCATTCTCTGAAAAAATATAATGTATAAGTAAAGATGATATTTTTGAGTAAAATTAAAGCATTTCATCATCGTGTATCTTGAAGAAATGCAGGTATTACAAATATTTAAATATTGTTTACAAAATGAAAAAGATTGTCTTTTGATGCCTTTTATCTAACTACAGTGAAAGAATGGATGAAACTGCAAAAAAGAACACAGCGGACAGTAGTGACAAGTCTTTGAATTCTTTGAGTGAAATCAAAAGAGATTTTTCATTAATTTTTAATGTATAAACAAAATTTAACTGAAATTTGTCCAATATGATATCACCTGTAATGGTTATCAGCTCTCTGTGGTATGCAATATGGAAACTGCATATTCAGTTTTTTTTAACTTCAGTGTTGTAACTGGCTTGTATTATTGCAATTTTATGCTTTTCATGTCCTTTACTTTCAAGAGTATTATTTCCTGAAAAATTCTAATTTTAATTGAAGCTTCAAATTGTAAGGAATGCAATTTTGAAAACTTGTTTGGAGCCAATATTAAAATTTAGCTTACTTAATTAATCATTTAAATTAAAAATGAACATAATAAAAATAAAAAAGAACAACTGTTGTACAAAACCTGGGAACACTTAAAGGTTGTACTACATTAATGTTTATTGTGGGTTCCTGATTTTCCTCCCCTCCTTTCTATTGAGTAAGCACATCAGCTGAAAATAATCAGTTTTATTTCAGAGATAATTATGTTTTACTTTAAAATTAATTTTTCAACAATATCCACGCTGATAGTGATTGATTATAATTATAATTAGTGGCCTATAAAATAATTGTCTTTATTTATTTATGTGTAAATTATAAATTTGGATATTAAACCAGAAAAAGAATAGTAAAAAAAAATTGAATATTTTTAAATTAATATTTTTCAAATGAACATTTATTTTTGCTGTTAACAAATAATAGTCTAAATGAGACAAGATGTATAAAACCAAAAATAAATTATTTTTTATTAACTATTGTCTTTTGAATTGAGTATTTAAAAAGTTACTAATTACTGCTGATTTTAAGACATTTTAGCAGTACTTTATGAAATTAGATGAAGCTTAATGAAAATGTACATCATTAATTGAAATTAACTTCATTTTATGAGTTACTTGTTCATAAAAATTCATCTAACAGAAAAAATTGCATTTATTCATATATATACTTAAACCGTTGACATAAATACACTCTTTATTTTAAAAATTCATTTCTAATTTATTATTTTGACAGAAATGCTATTAATCTCAAGGTTAACTCTTTTGCTTAACTTAAAGCTAAGAATAAGAGCTGAAATAATGAAAACTTATCTGCCTTAAACATATCTATCAAACTGTCCTAAACTGTTCTTTACCAGCACACATAGCTTCATCGAGATACTAATATAGAAAAATCAATTTAAAACGTAGGAAAATCTATTCATTTCTCAAAATAGATAAAAATAAGAAAAAGGCTGTTTACTCGTTCTTTAATCTCTCTTTAATCTTACATACATTGCATAGATTGCAAGATTATTGTACCTTTTTAATATAAAAACTCTTTTCTGTAAACATAAATTATGAAAATTTAAGTTACTAGTAGTGAAATTTGTAACAGTTGTTTTTTAGTAGGATTTTTTCAGTAGAATTAAAAATGTTCAGGCAATTCAAAATACTGTCATTTTTTGTGTACCACTTACTAGAACATTGTGCAAAATTTATTTAGATAAAATTTTAAGATTAAGTAAGCAAAGAAAATTAAATATATGTAAATCAGTTGAGATATTGTCGGTATGAAATTATATATATTAACAGTGTGTTTAAAAATCATTTATCTGAGAATTTTTTGCTGATCAGAAAAGAACATTATTGTTATAAAGTGAGTAAAATATTTTATATATTTTTTTATTTAATGTATATTGTTTTGACTAACGAAGTACCGCAAGAAAAAATGTTTGGCTAAAGGTAGGAAATTATGTAGCCGGTGAATTTTTATTTTATAATTTTGCTAATTATTCAAAAAATTTGGACTTATTGTTAAACCAAGTTTCATAATACAATCTGATCTAAAGTGATTGTTTTTATTGAATTTTAATTTAATAAAATTAAACTTAATTTTATACTTTTATAACCGTAACATTGTAATTACATCATTTTTGTTCAGGTTTTTTAACTCCTCAGAAAAATCACTTTTCTTAAAAATTTGCAAAGAGTGTTGATTTTAGATTTTAAAACATCCAGAAATAAAGAAGTACAAAGGAATTTTGAGACTCAAGTCTTTGGATATTTTTATTCAACATGTGGAACTGATTATTTTATCAAGATCTAATTGGTTAAATGTTTTTTTTTTTTTGTGTCTTATATACTTATGCTGTATAGATTTTAAATTGTTTATTTATAATTTTGGAATGAAAGATAGAAGTGAACTATATTAGTCTCCTAGCCAAAATATAATGACAAGGTAGTATCTGGAAACTATATCTCTCATAACAAATTACTTGAGCCAGCTCTCTAGGGATTAATTAAATCTTGCTTGGAATATTGAATAAACTGCTATTGAGCAGTTGGTAATGTTTTTTGTTTAATTATTAATTAACCATCGTAATTAAGCAGATATTACTACTAATATAATTAAGCATATATTACTAAATTATCATAAAGACCTAATAAAGGAAACATCTCCATGATGTCCTACATCTGAGAATATAAAATAATATACTAAATTTTAATGTTTTATAAAGGTCAAAAAACTTTGTATACTCAATTAGCCTAAGCAGACGTATTCAAAATGTTGTTTGATTGAAAGGAAATTAAGTCCCATTAATTCTTAATGAAGAAATTTTAACTACTCAAAAACTTCTTGAGTGATCCTCTGTAATTCATTTGTATAAGTATGTCTCAGTCAAACCAAATTATGAGACTTGTAATGCAAGTGCCAAAGCATGCTGTTGCTTTGGTACTTTAAATTGATATTTTTGGAATATGAGTTCCAAATAACTGCTGTAAATTTTAGAGTAGATCTCATCATTGCACTATATGTCTTTATCAATATAAAAATAACGCTGTAACTTAGGTCAAACCTTCAAGCCACTTTTAGCATTAGACAGTACCTTCAATTAGTTCAAGTTCAACAACACTTCTACAGCTAATATTATAGTGGTAAATTGTGTTTATTTTTTTGCAGTAATAACTATTTTGTTTCTTTCTGGTAATAACCATACTATAATTTCTTGTATTTTTTTTTTATTCTGACCCAATGTATTAATGGTATAATAATTTATACTTTAAAACAGGTGACCATCTTAAGAAAATACTAGTAAATTTCTATGCTATGTATGCATCCATGAAGTAGGAGTAAGTCTTAGGTCTTCAGTTATGCTCATTGTTATATTTTCTAATTGAAATATATTCAATAAAATATACACATGCCCGCATGCACGCGCGCGCATGAATGCACACACATACAGAGAGAGAGAGGGAGGGAGGGGAGAGAGAGTGAGAGAGAGAGAGAGAGTGGTTGAAGGGGGGAGAGAGAAAGAGACTGACTTTACATTATATATATTACATGAGATATTATACATAAATTTTCAGCTCTCTCTCTCTCCCTCTCCCTCACCTCTTTTCACCACTCTCTCTCCCCTCTCCTCTTTTATATATATATATATATATATA
>JAAAKQ030021598.1:0-17721 GCA_010016005.3 Zanna intricata
AGATCCATGTTTCATGACAGACACTGCAAACACGACCTCACTATAGCGGCTATAGAAGCAGACTGACAAGCCGGAACATGTTCAAACTTGTCACTGCCTGTCTCAACACAGGAGGGTATGAGACATACTAGTTGAAATAGATGCAGCGTAAGTAACTGCTGCTATAAAAATTCATTCACAGTATTTTTGGATCACACCTCATACATACTGTCTCAATTCAATAGCAGAAGAATTTACATAAATATTTTGGCTATAAAATTTAAAAACATGAAATCCCATACTTATTATTTAGCAAGAGAAATAATATTATAATAAGAGATAGTACATGAGTTGCTTCAAAATTCATATGAAAAAAACGTTTTTGCTATTTTTACTTTATAAAATTCAGACAAATATTTTTTCTAAAAAATGGTGGGGCTTATATTATTTTTTTTTAATAAATATCACATATCTACAAATAGTTAGCACCTTATCTGTTGAAATATTTCCAAGCAAAAAACTTAATTGTGAAGATAG
Organism: Zanna intricata; assembly: GCA_010016005.3. NCBI lineage: Eukaryota > Metazoa > Arthropoda > Insecta > Hemiptera > Fulgoridae > Zanna > Zanna intricata. The sequence goes on from JAAAKQ030021598.1 coordinate 517, forward strand.
TTTTCTTAATTTAGAATTTTTCTTGAACAAAAACAAATTAAAAATAAATAAAAAACTTAACAAATTCAACTTTATTTACTTTCAATATTGACCTAAACGAAGTCAGAACTATTAAACCACAGAACACTGTAGTAAAAAAAAAAACAGTAGTTCAGTATTTCTCCAATCAGAATCCATGTCAATACAGCGAAAAATAATTGAGAATACAACACTTTTTATTTCCCAACACAATATTAAACATTTCACCTACAGTAGTCTTAAACAAAGTAAATTTTTAACCTAAACAGGATATATTCGTGTATGGATATAATCATGAATGAGTTTCTCATTCAAAATTTTCAGTTGGGAATCTACTTGCCAAAGTCAATTGGGTTTTATACAGGATGCGACAGAACCAACTCAGCGGTTAATAAGGGTCAATGCTTGTATGATGGTGGGGGTAGGCAGGTGCATGTGGTCTCCCTCTGATGATGATTCCATTTCAGCAGCCAACCTGGTTTGGACCAAAACACATTGTGGTTTTGCTGTGTGTATGTAATTTGAAAACAATCAGTCTGTGATCGTCACGCAAAGAACTTTTTGATGATGGATCAATATTCTGTGCAACAATGCAATTCCTAATGTGAACACAATTTGGTCCAGGGTTAGGTAGTTGGAGAAAACTGGTTGCACACTAAGATGTACACATGGCTGATGAAGGTTCATCAGGACACCAGAAAATGTGTAGCTGGTGAGAGCAGCAATCGAGCAATCACCAAGATGTTTTGCTGGGAGGCATGCTGTTACCTTGGGAATTTCCTACCAAAATCCGTGTGAGAAAATGTTTGCACAGATCACTCCTAAGGAAACTTTCTTCTCTAGCAACAAGGCATATTTTCACCAGAGTGCTATTGTAAATAAGCAAAATTTCTGCTACTGGACTGAAAATAACCTCCAAATTATTCATGAAAGATCACTACATTCCCTTTAACTAATGGTATGGTGTGCTGAATCCCAATTTGGCTTGATAGGCCTACTTTTTTTGAGGCGGAAGGTGTGACTGTGACTTCCAAACAAAATGTCTCAACATTGTGAAATTTTCTGCAGCCCAGAATGGAAAAAATTATTGAAGAAGAGGGACTGGGGGACTTGTGATTCCAACAGGATGGAACTACAGCTCACACAGCCTGAAATTCACTCAATGAGAGAAATTTTTCCCTGAGGTTTTTCTAAGGAGTGATGTGATGTGGTCTGTGAGGTCATCCGATCTGAGCATTTGTGATTTCTTTCTCTGTGGATATCTGAAGAAAAAGTGTTTAAACATCATCCTCACACCCTGCCAGAACTAAGGGAGCAGATTATTGAAAAAGTTAACACCACACCCTGTGATATATATGACCAAGCTGTACAAAGCTTCAGAGATCATCTCCAACAGTGTGTTGCTGCTAATGGCCACCATCTTGAGGATAATATTTTCAAAACTTAATGATTATTAAATGGTATGTAGTGCTAATTTAGAAAATATAAACATTTTTTCTCTATATACCCTCCATTATTTTTTTTATAACCTCTTAAAACTGCTTCATCACTTCTGCTACACCTTGTATACATATATGACAAAAAAAAAAAAAAGAATACGAAACTGAAATGTTATACACTACCTTTAGAGATTTTAAATCATTGCCAATACCGTGACCTATTAGTATGGTTTCAGCATAAATGAACCCTAAAAGGTCATTTTGTACATCAGCTAAAGTTTTGTGTACGCCAATCATTTTCTCCGCTGTAATTCCACTAAATCTGTGAAAGATAATTTAAAGAAATAACTAGTAATATTACTAGCATTTATTACAAGCTGAAATCAACAATTTTATAACCACAATTATCAATGTAAAACCTATAACTAGTTACTTATGCAACTGCATTTATCATTATGTTTATAACAGGGCTTACATTTCTATAAAATGATATTCCTCAACAAGCATTTTTTAACTTTTCACTCTGTAGGATTTTGTATTTTTTCTTTTTTAATAGTTGAAGAACACTAAGTTTTTACTCCTGTTCTATTTTTTTAATAGTAATTTCAAAAAGTGAGCAGTGTCAGAGTAAAACAATAGAGAAATCTGAACATTAATTCTAGATTCCGTTTTCTTAACAAGTTGTTCAAAAAATTTTTTGTGTTCACTCTTCAACTGCTGATTATTTGGTAGTGTATTTTGTATTTTCAAGTGAAAGGTTCTATAATGCCAACTTATATTAAAGCCATTATACTGAAAGAGGTTATAATTCAAAGAACATACTGGGTTTACTGAATGAAGGTGAAGCAGATGATAACCAAGAGGTAGGCATAAAGGTCAGATCTGTCAAAGAAAGATTAAATTATGAACTTAATTTTACTGGTCATTGTTTACATAAAGCTGCTTACAGAAGTTTGCCATTACCGACAAAAGAAAGGTAGCTGGTAACAATATATTGGTCAGTCACTTTAGGTGATAATACATATGGGTTGACAGAATGGTTAATCTCACCTCTTTATTGCAATCCTGAGGATGTCATGAGAAATGGTTTAATGCAGCTGACAAAAGAACTTGATGTTTAATTGAATGTAGCAATGGCATCATGATGTTGGTTCCATATGCTGAATCACTAGAGAACTGATCCTGGATGTGCAGGTAAAATTGTATTATCATTTACAGCAAAAATGTTATACAGTGGTTGCCAGTAGAATAGGAACGATAGACTGACTATATGTAGAAGATTATTTATTTTTTTTTTTTTTTACCTCCGGAATCACCGTTAAGGTATATCTTCAGAGGATGGGATGAATGAATTCTAACGTGTGTGAAAAATGCCATGCCTGACTGGGATTCAAACCCGGGACCTCTGGATGAAAGGCTGAGATGCTACCACTTAACCAAGGAGGCTGGCTATGTAGAAGATGAGACACATCATAAACCTGAAGGTGTGCAGCTAATACTTGTCATTTCTTGCATTATACTTAGTTAAAATTTGGAAAAAAAATTTCTTTTGGTAGAAATTATCTCTAGAACTGTTATTTTCAAGGCTGATTTTTCTTGCTTTTTCAAAGTTATTGGTTTTAACTTTATTTGCTAAGTAACTTAAACTCAATTAAAACTATTAGAATCTCATAGCAAGTTATCCTAACCTTAATTCTTTTTATCCTCAAAAGATTATTTTGAAAACTAAGCTAAAACTAAGCTAAAACACTGACTTTTTAATCTTTACTTTTCATATATCAAAATGTGAAAAGTGTAGTCCTTTAAAAACAAACATCTTTTTATTCCCTACTTTTCATTTTTTAAATTTTCAATTTCATCTTTCAAATCTTTGTTTAAAAAAACACAACAGAAAACAGCCAAAAAGTGAAAAGTTGAAAAATGCATTCAAAAAATAGGCCTGTGATATACTCAGTAGTAATAGTCATCTTATTACTACTGAGATATTTATTGTGATGGCTATCTAGTTATTTTCCCTTTCATTCACTCATTATTAGCTAGATCACAAGGAATAAATGTTGCTATAATTGCTACATTAATCTGTATTTTGCACAGCATTTTTACAGTTTGGGATGCATTGACTTTATTACTGAACAGTACAAAACAGATGATACTACAGCACTAAAGTAAATAAATAGACAGCACAGCACTAAATAAATAGTACTAAAGTAAATGTTTTATATTTATAATTTTTGTTCAGTAATTTGATGTATTTTTCCATTTTTATGTTCTACGCCCACCTCTTAGCTTCAATAGACCTCTTATCAGCAATCCACCCTACACCTCCAACTATCTATTTCATACATTCTAATATTTGTCTTCTGTGTCTTGTTTTTATCCTCTAAACTTCTGTAATGTCATAACTTTAGCTGCTAATTTATGTTCAGTGCTACTTCTGGAAAGCATGGTAATTCAAATGTACATCATCGATTCCTTTGGTTTAAAGCACCTTTTAAGAACATCTGAACATTTTCAGTGAGTTAATCACCATCATTAGAGAATTATTAAGTACTTGACACTGAAGCACATTAAAAAAATATTAAAAATATCTTTCACTGTAGTCACATCATAATGCTAAAACAGTATAAATTAAAACTTGATTAGGTTCATCTCTTTTTAATACAGATATAATACTATAGATAGCAGTTGCTACTAATGAAAATGCTATCTTTGAATATTTTTTTGTTTCTTTTTTTTGTATAAATTCAAAATGTGTCCACAGTTGATATATAAAATTTTATTACAGCAATTATTAATTTTGTTATATAAATCTTACTTAGTTATAATACGTTATAGAATAATATTTTATTTATTAAAGTTAAAAAATATTTTCATTATATTTTGGTATAATAATTAGCAAATTAACAAAAGATTACAAGATGCAATTTTATAAATTGTTAATGAATAATTACTCTACTGATGTATAAATGATTATCATATTTAAGTAAACAATCAGCTATTCAGCTTAAAGTAGAACAGCATGTACGACATATAACTTACTTTGTGCAATAGTCTATAATTGGGTATTCGGTTTTCACAAGGTGGTCATAAACTACTGTTTTATTGATATCTATAACGGTACAACGAACAAGTTCAGACCCTACAGTTGTGTAACACATTTCACAATCTATTGCATATATTCCATATTCTGTATTCAGTACACCTGAAGGTGCCGGTCTTGTTTCTCTAAAACCAGGCATACAAGAGTAATTTGTAACTTCTCGAACATGGTACTTATTTGTAACACATCCACCAGTTGATTCCTCTGCATTGCAGCAGTCATAGTATCGAATTCTACCACACCTACCTAAAAAGAAAATAAAGCAGATAAAAAATATTATCACAACAGAGATCAGCCATACTTACTTACACAAATTAATATATTATCAGAGGCAAGTGATTTCTGTTGTATCTAGTGTATAGATTAACCTTTAAAAATTTAATTTTTATATATCTTAAGTCAAAATAAATTTTTTTAGGTTTCAATAGAAAACTAATTAACTGAGGAATAATTAAATTTATATCACAAACACAACTTCACATTACAAAAAAAAACTGTTCTAAAATTGATAATTTTATAACCAGTTTTAATAATAACATTAGTACACTCCATCTTATAGAATAAGATTAATTACTTACAAAATGCTACTGCATACTAGAAGAAAATAATTTTCATTCTCTGAGATTAAGTCATTAACAGATATATATCTTACCCACTTTCTACTCCTCACCGAAAGAAAATACATGTATAAAAGAGTTTGAAGATGATGAGAGAAAAGAGATAATCAGAAATTTGACAAAAGAAAAATATTCTTGAAAAATACATAAAAAAAATTTGTTAAATTACTATTAAAAGGATACTTCAGTGCATCATGGATTAAAAAGCTTTAAGGAAAAATTATTTTCAGGTAAAATTACCTTAGGCATTTTGTACAGCATAGTTTAACATACTGTTACCACATGCCTTTAACTTGGCGACGCGCAAAGATGAGAAAATGTCAACGGGAGTGCAGTATACTTACATGTGTACACAGACGGGCACTCCCACTACATTAGCTAGCTGTTCGCACATACACACCACCATAGTGGCGCTGCCCCACCACTGTAGGCTCTAATAAATAAAGGCTTCTTGGCATCAAGCGGAACTTCATCCTAGATCACCGGCTGGAGAAGACTTTGAAGAACAAGAAGATGGAAGAAGACCGAAGGAGTTCCCTGGCCGGTTCAACACTAGATCATCCTGTGCAGGCCTGGCTGGCCCGCCGAAAGAATTGTTAGATGCGGATGCTACATTCCCTCTCCAGCTCACCGGGCTTCCATTGCCCTGGCCGGCTGACGCAGCTATGAGAGCTGGCCCAGCATGAAATTGCTCAGGGAGAACCACCTCAGCCACACCAGCAAATGATGACCGGACCAACACTGCGGGGCTCTGGGGATCTCCACTACCATGATGTAGTGGGAACCCAACCACCACTGAGGGAAAGCCCAGTCGGATTCCAACGGACAAGCCACAACTTCATGATTATAGCAAAGTCAAATTCGCCGGAGACCATCTCCCGGATCCAACAGCTCTTCTCAGAGCTAACGACAAAAACGGCACTGTTCAGATCCACGAAAAGATTTTAAGGTTCTACATGCTGTCGAAGCCATTTGGCAACAATACATAAGAATGAAAAGTATAAACATATAATTAAAAAGACTTTAAAATGTACTCCAAATATATATATATATATATGTAATATAAATATATATATATATATATATATATATATGTGATTAGATTTTTAAAATTTCCACACAAAATCTCAACAAAAACAAAAAAAATTAAAATTTTAAACTTTAATTAACAATTCAACTTTCAAAGGTAAAAATTTAAAGAACTGAAAGCTACTATTTTTTTTGTTTTTTAGTGTTGAATTATGTAATTTGTCATATAGTATGATCAAATTAGAAGAAATATACGTAACAATAATTCTTACACCTCACAAGATTTGTTTTATTCTTTTTTTTACAAAGTCTTTCAAAAACAGCCTATTTATGAAAAATCATGTAATATTAATAAAAATACAAAGAAACCACAATTAAAAAAAAATTCTTTAACTAATGTTCAAGATGATAAAACTAATGCCAATGACTAAGGGCATTAATTAATGTTCAATTTTATTTGGCTATAATTAATATTTTTGGTTAATTAAGGTATAAAACATACTAAATATGGTATCTGGAGTTAAAATTTAATAAAATTCCCTCTCTGTCCAAAAACTTTCACTATTGATGTATATTGAAATATGGTTTTTACATGTAAAATGTTAACAAAAAAATTATTCAAATCACTTTATTTTCCAATCATGCATCATAAAACCAAATGTGAATAAACTGTTCATGAAATTTACAGGTATATTGTCATTTACAATAAATGCACCAGTAACACTAATTGAGTACATTTCTATTTATGAAAACATTATAAAAACTTCTGTTTTAACAAATAATAATAGAGTTAAGGGGGTTCAAGGTTGCTGACTGTGAAAAAACAATCATTAACAATAAAAAAAAAGAAAACTATACTTCTTCCAACAAATCCCTACAAGCTGGAAGAAGTATAGTATATTTTTGCAGAAACTATCTTCAAGTTGCAATGCCTTAGAAGATAATTTAAATCAAATTTTTGCAATGAACTATCTGAATATATCAAGAAGTTGGAATATTTTCTTGAAAATAAAATTTTTAAAAATCATGTCCTACAGAAAATTACTTACTTTTTTTCTGTAAAAAATTAATTATTTCAAGACACTCAGAATAATTTATATCAATAATAACATAACAATTCTTTGGTACCTATTGTATCCCAACGTCTGAGATATCGGTTGTAATGAATAATTACTCTAATAATCTAAAACTGGTAATATTCATTGAGACTATTGAATCAAGGTTTGGAGTTCTATCAACCAACATAGAACAAGAAATCTTCAATAAATACATCAATCTGTTCAAAATATGACTTGGCAGATGCAAAAACATTACAACTTATCTCAAACTGAGGAAACATGGGAAACCCATAGCTTTTAAAGCTAGGGAAGTTCCTCATACTCTAAAAATAAAAGTAATACAAATATTTGAAACACATGAAAACTAAGGCATTATCTCAAAAGTCCAAGAAAGTGACTAGGCATTTCCAATAGTTGTGATCCCCAAGCAAGATGGTATTGTACGTCTGTGTGTTGATTACAAAGTAGGAGTGAATCCCAACTACAAGATGCGCACTAACCTATAGCAAAAATTGACAACTTTCTTACAACACCCAACAATTTTTTATTTTATTGCTTCCTAAATCTAGTTAAAGCATATTTTCATGTACCAGTAGATGAGGAGAGTGCAAAAATTCAAAAAATTATTACTCATAAAGGAAGTTATGTCTTCAATCGAAGGCATAACTTCCTAAATGAGAGTTGGCCTCTCATTTAGACTCAAAACTGCACCAAATGACCTCCTCATGGACAAAGTCTTGAGGAGACTCAAAGGGGTTATAACATACTTTGAGAATATGCTCATAACAATTTCATGCACATACCAAGAAGCTACAAAAACCTGATGGCTTGCCTGGATAGATTACAAGGGTTTGACTTATACCTCAACAAAGAAAAGGGTAAATTTTTCAAAACTAAAATCCAACAGCTAGGCTATGTAATTGATCAAGGAAAACTTTCCAAAGAATTGACTAACGTCACAGCCCATATAAATGCACTTAGACCAGCATGTCAAGAAGATGTCAAAAGGTTCTTAGGAATGGTTACCTATTATGCAAAATTTATACTGAATACCTTGACACTTACTTATCCAATGAGATTACTTCTTCAGAAAAATTGCAAATTCCATTGGTCCTCAAAATGTGAAGTGGCATTTATACAACTGAAAAACAAAATTGCAAGTGACTGTGTCCTAACCCGATTCAATCCAGACCTTCCACTGACAGTGAACTTTGATACTTCCCAGACAGGGATATCGGGAATACTTGCACATACAATAAATGAAGTAGATAGGCCTATTGCTTTCACTTCTAGTTCAATAACCAAAACCGAGATGAATTACAGCCCGTTTGACAGGAAGGCACCAACAATTGTGTTAGTCCTAAAAAAATTCTTTTATTATATATATATATATATATATATATATGGCAACAAAAAGTTCATACTGTACACCAATAACTATCCACTGACTCACATTCTACATGAAAATTTAAAACTTCCAGCTATAACAACTGCAAGACTTCTACGTTACACAACTTGGTTTACAAACTTTGACTATCAAATCTGACATAAACAGACAGAAGAAAATGTCCATGCTGATTTTCTGTCCCGATCTCCTATTCAAGAAAATAGTTGTCCAATTGAACAGTATGTGGAAGAAGTATCTCTAATTTGTAATGAAGTAATCTATAATATTACTAATGAAACATTAAATTACAAAACTTGCTGAAGAAACTTCACGTGATAAATACTTATCAAAACTGAAATAAGACCTTTTGAATGGCGAAAATTATTGTTCTGAGTATTACCTTCAAAATGGCACAATCTTTAAAGGACAAGTAGCTTACCAACTTTAATAAATCAATTAGTTCTCACAGAACTCCATTACACTCATGTGGGAATTATAAAGATGAGACAATTGGCCAGATAATACGTTTACTGGCAAGATCTAGGTAAAGACAAAGAAAATCTTGTAAGAACGTGTTAAGACTGGACAAATACAGTAAAACCCTTCAAAAGTACCTATCCATCACTGGTATGAACCCTCAGAAAATTTTGGATTATACTGGGCCATTTCAAGATCATCACTTCTTTATCTTGGTCAATGCAAAGTCCTGATGGTTCAATGTCCATAACTCCAAGAATGCACCAACAACAGATTCAACCATTCAATACCTTCAAGATATATTCTAAACTTACGGCTTACCAAGAATATTGATCTCCAAAAATAAAACCTTTACAAAATTCTGTTCCACCAATGGCATATACAAAAACTTTATAGCACCAGGTCATCCCGCTACCAATGGGTTCACCGAATGCAATTTACTTTTACTTTCAAGCAAAAGTTACAGGCAGTGACTTCATCTAAACTACCCATTCAAAGAAAAATCCAGGAAATCTTAATGCATTATAGATCTACACCCCTCTCATCTGGTAAATCTCCAACAGAATTATACCTAAAACGAAAGTTACATATTAAATTAGACCTGAAACTACCACTATCAACACCCTCAGACCATCAGCTTCCAACATCACTCCCAGAGCATGTCAATTAAGCATGGAAGATCAATTATTAGCAAGGTGGTACTCCTCCACTGGCAAACCAATGTGGAGACTTGGAATTGTAGTCCAGAAGCTTAGAAAACTTCACTAGATGGTTAAGCTTGATGGCAACAGATATTCCTTGAAGACACATTGATCAACTACAATTCGTCTATCATTTCTAAACCAAAGAAAACAGTGAGTGACATTTGCTCTGTTACTAGATGCATATGACGAACCAAGAAGAGATCCTCTAGAGGGGCTCCATCCGGCTGTGCAGAAACCTCAGGATCTCCACCCGGTGCCTCCCAAGGGTATATATGAACCTCAAGAGCAACTGGGAGTGCAGCACAATCTACTTTGAGACAATCAGAAAGGGAATGTAAACTGCCAAATAAAACTTCAAATACTATGACGTATCCTTTTTATATTTAACAACTTAAATCAATAATGTAACAAGTATACAAATTCAATATTTCTTCAATAAGTGTGGGAGACCACTCTGTTGAATTCCAAGGTTCAAGATATTGATTGTAAGCCAACTATTGAATTGAGGATTGGAGTGATGATGTGGACAGTTTTATCAATATTCTTTTTCAATGTTCCTTTCATAATTGTTCATTATATTTTAATAAACAAATATTCTTCTATCATTTGAAAATGCAATTGTTTATTTAAATAGAGACATAACACCTATTCTGTTCATGTAAGTACTAAATGCACTATTGTTTTTATAAACTTACATATATATTGTACATACCTAATATTTTGTAGTTTTATTTTTCCCAACACATTCCAATTTCTTATAACTCAGCTAACATTTATCAGAATTTTAATTCAACAGCATCAAAATACAGTGAAATATTCCCTTTGCATTTACATATGAAACTTTTAAAAATACGCCATAGGGAAATACTTACATTATAAGGTATGCGGCAAATGATAGAAAAATTTGCTCTGATATTTTAACCTTTTTATGGAGAAAAGATAGAACTTAAAAGTTGAATTTTTGCACAAATACTATCACCCCTTTATCCATATTGTGGATAGATAACTACGCAAGATTTCATTTAAATTTATTAAATTGCTTCTAAAAATCTGCACCAGAGCAAACGGCACTTTGTATTAGCACATAAGGTAGTACAGTCGGGTTAATGTTACAAATAAGTGGTTAAATTGTATTTTAGAGAAAAGAGTAATTAAAAAAAAATAATACTTACTTTGTTTTATTCTAAGCGAACTTGCATAATGAAACCTACAGTTTCTTTCGATACTGTAGCCTTTATCATCAACGCTAAAATAAATTCCACAATTTATGCATAAGTATTTTTGTGTATCTTCAGTTTTTGAAATCAAATTTTTAAATTTTTTAGGAAATGTACTGACATCTAAAAATGCACAGTTTTTTTCTGAAGTATGTTTAACTGGTATTGATGAATTAACAAATTCCTCTTCTGCCACTAAAAATTTTATCATGTACTCATAATCTGATACACCTATAATTAAAAAAGAAAATTAATTTTAATTAAAATTTAATTAATTAGGATGGTGTAGATTTGTTTGTTTGTCATATGTTCTCATATTTTTATTTTTGCTGCATTGGTGCAGAGTGGACCAATGGTGGTGTGCTGGGCGACTGCTCATGACAACTCTCTCCCACTAAAAGTTGTCTGTTGTCAATTAATTTATAGATAATTTAATTTAATATTTACATGTAGATCATTTTTATTCATATTTTTATTTACTTATTATTATTTAATTAATTATTTATTATTATTATTTATTTAATTTTTTTAATAAAATAAAGGAATTATTACTTAATATTTAGCAATGAAAAAGGATTCTTTATTTAGCGAGAAAGCCGTTGGTGCGCATTTAGCTGCACATCATGTAGTCTGCTCTGTGCTAATAGCAGCAGCTGGACTGGCAGTTAACACAACATCACACAAACACATACAAAACTAAATGAAGATGATGGTGTCCCCAAGCCAATTCTGTTATCAATATAATTAGCATTAAACAGTGTTTCTATTAAAAATTACTAATTTCTATATATACTCTATTTTAAATATAAAACCACCAAAATATTCAGAAAAATATTCCCTACACACTAATATTATGTAAAATACTTAATATTCTCAGAAACATGAGGATATGAACACATCAAGGCTTCAGGGGTCAGAGCCCTTGATGAGCCCTGACCTGATTGAGCCCTGACCAGCTATAATTATCACTCTCCATAACATAATTATCATCATTTCTTTCCCATGAAAAAGGATGATGAGTGGGTTTGTTTGTTTGTTGTATGTGCTCATATATTTATTTTAGCTGCTATTGGAGCAGAGTAGACCAATGGTGCTTTGTCCAAGCAGCTGCGCATAGCACATTAATGATTTAAACGTTCGAATGATTTACTTCTTGATAAGAGCAATTTATCTAAAATTATATTTGTGTTTTAGGGAAACACTGGGGTTAAAGTTGTGTTAAAAAGTAACTCAAGAAACAGCCAAGATGTTCAGAATTTTGAAGCTTTTGATGCAAATGTTTTTGTTTTTGTTAGTATGCTAAATTCATGAACATTATTTAGTTACACTTGGCAAAAATATTTAACAAAACCATGTGTAATGAAACATAAACCACATAACATTTTTATGGTGAGCCGTAGGCCCTCCTTCTTTCTAGTATTAAACAACTACTTTACTTAAAACTATGATAATGAAATAGAATTAAGTAATTATAGCTTTGCTGGGTTCATTTAGTGAAATTTAAATAGAGGAATTAAAAATTAATATTTTAACATAACTCTAAAACAAGAAGAAAGGACCAAACAATTAATTTCACTAAATAGTTGCTGGGTTCACTAGGTGAAATTTAAATAGAGGAATTAAAAATTAATATTTTTAGATATATATAAAACAAGAAAAGAAGATAGGACCAGGCAATTAATTTCACCAAACAGTATAATACTGTATCAAAAGGTGGTGTGCTAAAATCATTGACAACATTCAATAAAAAGTAATATGACTTTTACTAATACAGTTCTTACATTTTTAATTAGTCATATCTTTCTCATTTTTTTTTAATCAAAAGGCATAAAAAAATAGTTTCTTTATGCATATGTATGAGATTTGATAAAAAAAATACATGGAATTTTAGTTTTTCTCAAAATTATTTATTCATCAATATTGATTTTGTCACCTTCAAAGTACTCCTTTTCAGATATATTTATGCCAGTGCTTTTTACAATCTTCGGAGCACCTCTGGAATGCAATTTCTGGTATGGCATTTATTTCCTTCAGCAACTCTGTCTCTTCAATGTTGAAAAAATATAATCTTTTATGATTTTTTTCAGATTGGGGAATAAGAAGAAATCACAGGGGAACCATATGTCTGATGAATAAGAAGGCATCATAAAGGTGTTGTTTTTGGCCAAAAATTCTTGAACAATCGGTGTAGTGCAAGCAAGTGCATTTTCATGGTGCAATTGCCATGAATTGTTTCACTACAAATCCAGGCATTTTCTTCGGATTGCTTCACGCAAACAGCATAGAATTTCTAAGTGGTAATCCTTCCTGACTCTCTGATAGTGATTTGGCAATTGTCCAAATTCATTTTCTTCACTTTTTCAATATTATCATCAGATGTTGATGTGCTGGGTTGTACGGGACAATCGTCATCTTCAACATTTTCACAGAACTCTTGGAAACTTTGGTATCGCTTGTAAACACTTGGCTTTTTACAGAGGAATAACCGAAAGCAACATTTCCCATTTTTCATCTTTTCTTACATTAAATCAGTAGATAATATTAACCACTATATTTTAAATTAAATAATAAGCACTTACATTTTTTTATGACTTTTACAATTAATTATGTTGGCAGTAGATCAACTGTTATTTGCAGGAGTATACATTTTATTTAGTCAGTTGTTATTTGTTTAGCAATTTCTTTGCTCATTTAAGCTGGTTTTTGTGCATTTATTTTAATTTAAAAGTTTTATTTTAAAGTAAATTATATAATGGCTAATATAAGCAAAATGATTCGTAAATTTTCATTTAACATTTTTTTTTTTTTTGTCGTCAGTCACTTGACTGGTTTGATGAAGCTCCCGAAGATTCCCTATCCAATGCCAGTTGTTTCATTTCAGTATACATTCTACATCCTATATCATTAAAAATTTGTTTTACATATTCCAGACGCTGCCTGCCTGCACAATTTTTTCCATCTACCTGTCCCTCCAGTATCAAAGCGACTATTCAAGGATGCCTTAATATGTGGCCTATAAGTCTGTTTCTTGTTTTAAATATATTTTTCCAAATGATTCTTTATTCGCCACAAACTTTTCCAAATTATCAATTCACCGCAAAGCCTCCTCATTTGTCACTTTACCCAACCACCTCATTTTTAATATTCTTCTTTAGCACCACATTTCAAAAGCTTCTAATCTTTGCTTCTCAGGTACTCCGATTGTCCAAGTTTCACTTCAATATATAGCTATGCTCCAAACATATACTTTCAGAAATGTTTTCCTAATATTTAAGTTAATTTTTGATGTAAGCAAATTATATTTCTGACTGAAAGCTCTTTTCACCTGTGCTATTCAGCATTTTATACCTCTCCTGCTTCATCCTTCTTTAGTAATTCTACTTCCCAAATAACAAAATTCTTCTACTTCCATAATAATTTCTCTTCCTATATTTATATTCAGTGGTCCACCTACTTTATCTCTACTACATTTCATTACTTTCGTTTTGTTCTTGTTTATTTTCATGGGGTAATCTTGCATAGGGCTTCATCCATGCCATTCATTGTTACTTCTAAATCTTTTTTATTCTCAGCTAGAATTGGTATATCATCACCAAATCGTAGCATCTTTATCTTTTCACTTTGCACTGTTTCTCCAGATCTAAACTGTTTTTTAAAATCATTAACTGCTAGTTCTATGTAAAGATAAAAAAGTATCGGGGATGGGGAACATCCTTGTTGGACTTCCTTTTTTATTATGGGTTCTTTCTTATACATTTTTATTATTACTGTTGCAGTTTGGTTCGTGTAAATGTTAGCTGTTGTTCTTCTGTCTCTATACTTGAACCCTAATTTTTTTAAATTCTGAACATTTTATTCCAGTCTATATTATCAAATGCCTTTTCTAAGTCTATAAATGCCAATTGTGTTGGTTTGTTTTTCTTTAATCTTCCTTCTACTATTAATCTGAGCACTAAAATTGCTTTCCTTGTCACTACACTTTTCTTGAAACCACATTGATTTTTTCCTAACATTTCTTTCATTCTCTTCTCAATTTTTCTGTACAGAATTCTAGTTAAAATTATTGGTGCATAAGCAGTTAAGCTAATTGTTCTGTATTCTTCACATTTATCTGTCCCAGCTTTCTTTTGTATCAAGACAACACTCTTTTTGAAGTTGGAACGAACTTCCCCTTTTTCGTAAACATCAGTTTGTATAATCTATCTTTAATTTCCTCACCTGCACTGTGCAGTAATTCTGCAGGTATCCTGTCTATCCCAGGAACCTTTCTGCTATTCAAATCTTTTATTCAAATGTTCTATTAAATTTAGATCTCAGTACTGTATCTCCCGTTTCAACCTCTTCTTCTTCTATAACACCATTTTTAATTCATTTCCTTCGTAATTACTCTTCAATATATTCTACTCACCTATTGACTTTTTCTTTCGTATTATAAATCGGTATACCACCTTAGTTTCTACAGTTCTCTTTGTTCTGCCTCAGTTCACTTCTGCTGATTTAAGAATTTCCTTTTTAACATTCTCTCATTTTTCTTCTATATTTACAATCTTATAATTTTTACTCAGACCTCTTGCGATGTCCTCCTCAAAATTCCTTTTTACCTCCTCTTTCTCAAGCTTCTCTTGATCCAATCCAACAATACATCTGACACCTTTTCTTTACATTTTTAAACCCCAATCTACATTTCATTATCATTAAATTATGGTCGCTATCAATATCTGCTCCAGGATATGCTTAGCAATCAAGGAGTTGATTTCTAAGTCTTTGTTTAATCATGATACAATCTATCAGATACCTTGCAGTATCACCAGGTTTCTTCCATGTGTACATTCTTCTATTACGATTTTTAAACTAGGTGTTGGCAATTAGAATGGTCTACATTTAACATGTAGACATTCAATTCAATTGTTTATCAACTGTTGAATTGTAATGTGTTCACCATTTGAGTCAAGTAGTAGAAATAAAGTAGGATGACAAACCAATTGCATGATGAATTTATACTATATGACTGAAAATATAATTACTACTTAACTTACTCCATGGTTTCCAATTAATATTATGTTCACGACATCCTATGGGTCTAACAAAAGGTCTCATTACATCGAGTGACCCAACTAAAACCTTAGCAGCTACTCTTTCATTTCCCATTCGTTGATGTATCCCGCCCAGTGCAACCGAAGATTTTTAATCATTCTAATTACATCTGGACTTGAATATAATCTATGCAGATCAACGTTGTGGCGCTTCCTTTGCTTTGTTCAACAATCTAAGGATCAAATATTTTTCGCAGAAGTTTATTTTCAAAAATCTAAATTTCCTTTCATTCACTGACTTCAATGACTGTTTCACAACTGGTAAAATTTTTGTTATATTACCTGATTTTAACCTGTTTTGATAGCCATCAAGTACTCAACCATGGAATAAAACATTTATCAATGAATAATTTTTAATTTGAAGTAAAAACAAATCATGGAATAGCAAAATATTTTTACATTCATATCTGGAATTCACTTAAATAGATTTTCATGAAAAAAATAAAATTCAGAAGTTAAACCAAAATTGTGATGAATCCTTACCAAGTTTTGCAAATATTCATAAACAATCAATAAAGTTAAGTTCTGGAACACTGTTTGACTTCAATCATACAGCTACGATGCTCCAGAATAAAAAATGTTAGACATTAATCATCAGATCACCCAACTATGAGACCGAATACCATAATCTGGCCTCTGTCTCAGAATCTGGGAAAAGACTCCTTAAGGTTGATAATATTTTAAACAATAATTTCTGAATGGATACATTAATTTTCATATAATTTAAAAATTATGTTTAGAAATCAACAGTGGTGCAAGGATGAAGTAAAAGTAAGTTCTTACAGGTGAGCAACTCAATCTTCTGTTTTACAATATTAGTGGAATTTTTTATTCATAATTATAAATAGATAAATGAGAGAATGCATACAGAAATTTATCTTGATTAATTTTATCTATTTATATTATAAACAGCTACAAGAATTGATAAAAAATAAAAATTACAATAATACGAGGGTCGTCCACAAAGTAACCGCCATTTACGTGTAGCGGGAGAATTAGTTGGGGTAGCGCCGCCATTCTGACATCAGTGTGTGCAGCGGCTCAGTACGCTTCTAACTGTGCAAGG
>JAAAKQ030021609.1:0-12782 GCA_010016005.3 Zanna intricata
TTTAAAATTTTTTTTTATTGAAAATTTGGAGATTTAACACAGAAATACTTCGGTTATCGAAACTGACCGTTTTAAATTCTTTAAAAGATTGAAACCTTTTCATCAAGCTTTTTTATACAAAAGAAACGAAATTTTTTTAATTTATACTTTGCTATCAGTTTATTACTTTTTAGTTTTTCAGTTGTTCTTAATAAATAAAAATAAAAAATAAAGAAAAAACCACATATCCTTTGTTACTTGTTATAAGGTGATAAAATGAACGGTTGTATATGCCTTGGCAATAAAAATCTATCATTTCTAAACGGCGTAGATTTTCTTGTAAATACTAGCAACAATTAAATGTAATAATTATCGAATGCTAGCTTATAAATGAAAATGAGAAGTAAAATAATTTCGCATTCCTGTCTTCACTGAGCCGTATATATTGTTATACATCAACATGCGAAGCGTACCGAAAGGGTAAGGGATATGTTTACCGCATGGATTGGATTTGTAATTAATGTCATTATTCTCGGATAGAACCACTCTTGATTATTACCGCAAGTATTCCTGGTGCTTTATGTACGTTGCAATCATTAGAAAGGAATGGGCTAATAATATAAAGTAAAAATTCAAAATCAGCGTATAAATAATTCGATTGGATTAATTTTCGGTTTTAAACTACATTTTTATTTCTTTAGAACTCAGTCGATATAAAAAATAATAAAGTAAGGAAATAACTAACTGTTGGGTAGTTAAATAAATATTGGTTGGAAATTCTGGCTCATAAATTAATTGGAAGTCTGTATTTTTTATCTTTATTTATTTCATAAATCGTTTAAAAATATTACAAATAAAAATACAAAATTAAAATAGAATAGGAATAAAAATACAGTAAACTATAATAAAAAAAAAAAGAAATAACATAATTTTTTGAAGTTTTATAAATTGGTATCGTTAGTAGAAACCAAGTGCGCCAGCGAGGGTTCAGTTTTTATAATTCATACTTTCATGCTTCTTTTCTTTTTTTGTCATTGTTTTTATTCTTAGCATTACAATTTTATAGTATTTCAAATAGAAAAAAGGAAATTAAAATGAAATAATTTAATTTAAAATTAATAGAAAATAAGTTTGTTTTTTTTTCTGAATAATATAGTAAATATTTTTAAAGTTTATTACATAATGATAGAAAGTACACCAGGAAAATAGTATCCCAAAAAATAAATAATTGTTTTATTTTTAAATTTAAAAGAAATATAAATTACAGTATTTAATAAGAATTTAAATTTTTTAAAAATATTTATTCGGAAGTCCGTTTTTAATAAGTAAAAAATTAGCTTTAATGAAAAATTGTTCTTTCTCTTCTCTTAAGTATGTTTTCCCAATTATATTGAACAATATAAAAATTTACAAAATTAAAATAAAATAGCATTTTTACTTCCTCGGCTATGTAATAATATTGTGTAGTTATAAAGAAAAGAAAGTATGTAAATCGGGTTAGATTTTTTCATGTCGGGTGTTTTGTTTTTCAAATATTGACATTCCATGACCCCGTCGTAAAAAAAAAAAAACAATTTTAGCTTTAAAGACTTCAGAAAGGTTGTATGTTTGCACATCGGCCTGTATTTTACTTGATATCTCCAAACCTGGTGGACCGATTTGGATGAAATTTTACACGATTTCTGTATATTGGGCGTTGAATTCATTTATTTTTGATCACAATTTGTAAAGGGGGCAGATTAATAAGGCAGACCTTAAAGGTCTTATATCTCAAAATTTTATTCAAAGGGTAGGCAGATTTTTTCACATAATTTAACGTCCTTTTAGATAGCTAAGTCATTTTCTGATTGTGTTTGGTCTTTTTCAAGCTTTTATAAAAAGAGGTGTGGGAACGAAAAACACTTTTTTTGTGGTTTCTGAACTAAAGATAACATTTTTTTTTTTTTTACTAATGATTCTATTACATTAGGATGTCACTCTGGTTATGCAGTGGACAATTTTTATTCAGGGGGATAAACCTAATTTTTTTTTTTTTTTTTTTTGCTTTTTTTCGTCATTATTAGTTTGCTTGATATCTTCTTAATGGATGAACAAATTTTATGAAATTTTATACCAAGACGGGTCGCTGTCACCATTTAATTTTTATTATAATCGCTCAAGGGATTCGGGAGATGAGATACAATCGTGGATCCCGTAACCCAAAATGTAACTATTTTACTGAGTAAAATGATTTTTTTTGTTTTACGTAATTCCTTACTTGCAAACTTATATTTTTTAATGTCTCTCTTAATTTTTCTTGTAAGTAGTAATATGTCAAAAGGAAACCATTCGTTAGTCGCTAGAGTAGCATAATTTTTGCGGAATCCGGGAAAGTTATGCAACTTATTACTTGACTTTTTTAATTTATTTCATTAACTTATAATTAAAAAAAAAGAACATAGATAACTGTGAAACCGACGATTGAATAACAGATAGTTACAACAGAAATTTCCATCTATTATTGTCAAATACTTAATAGACATACATACCATACATACGTACAATACTTAATACAAATACATATATTAATTTTTTAAATTATGTATTACAATAAAAAGATTATATGTAAAAAAGTTAAATAATTAATAAATTTTAAACAAATTACTACAAGTTTGATTACCTTGATGTATAAATTGTTATATGTGTATATATATAATATATACACATATATATAAAGGTATATATAATTGTATTTGTATATATATATATATATATCTAAATATTTGTTTATTTTTTACTGTCATTTCATGAAAAATTGAAAAAGATGAAAAAGTTATGTTGTTTATACCGTATTATATCACTATGAAATTTATTAATTTTTTTTAAATTTCCAGGAATTTCACCGAAATTGCCTTCCTTTTCCTCATAATACCACTTCATATTGTTTAGTCACTAGCAAGCCGGATCAGTTTTTAATTAAGTCTGAAATTTTTAACCATAAAAATGTATCGAAAATTGTATTTAATAGTAATGTAATGTACAGTATATGTGTATACATGTGGTACATCTGTTGTGGTTTGTTAACTTTGATTTTCTAAAATAGTTTTTTTTGGATTATTTCTGTCAGTTGCTGGTTATCTGTCTTTTTTTCCTTCGCTAATATTGCTTGCGTCAGGTATCACCGAACATAGAAGCGTTTTAATCTTTTAATAATTATAAAATTTCATTTCACTTCTTTTTTAGTAATTACAAACTTGTTTTTGAATCCAAATTCATATTAAATTAAAAGTAAATTACAATTTTTACGAAATGAAACCGACACGTCTCAAGTAAGGTCGGCCTGAGTTTCTTTCTTTCTCTGTTTAGCCTCCGCAACCACCGTAAGGTATTACTTCAGAGGATGAATGAGGATGATAAGTATGAATATCAATGAAATGTAGTCTTGTACATGTACAGTCTCAGTTCGACCATTCCTGACATGTGTGGTTAGATGAAACCAAAGAACACAGATATCCACGATCTAATATTCAAATCCGTATAAAGTAACTGCCTTTACTAGGATTTGAACTTTAGAACTCTCGTCTTCGAAATCAGCTGATTTGCAATGACGAGTTAACCATTAGACCAGTCCGATGGAATGTCGGTCTGAGTCTGTGCATGACTACACCTCACTCACACTTCACAAACAGGGATGCGGCTGCCTACCGGCCTCTGAATCCAGAACGTTACATGGGAGATCTGGAGACTTCCAGAATATTCATAAGAAAATAAAATGATAATAATAGAAAAAATAAAGCTTCCTTTCGTATCGTTCCAATGTTTTTTTTTGTACTCAGGTGTCATCTTAGAGAAGATTTATCACTAAGTATATCGAACCAAAATCCATATAATTCCATGTTTTCGTTTTTGCAATTTCAACCATCTAATATAATCCGTAAAAAATACCAATTTTAATTGAATACTCGCCTTCCGAACCTTTTTTTATAGGTCATCCACGTATCTTTTTCGAGAATGAATACGATGAGCATAAATCCTTCATATAATAAAAATAGCTGACTCGTAATCAAAAATCGTCACGAGACGCTAAGCATATATGTAAGAGAGAAAGACATAGAGCGAGAATTTATACTTATATGCGTATCATTTATGTAGAATAAGAGGTAGGAGAAAATGTTTATTACTGTTCAAATCGTAAACATAAAGTATATGAATGTATGTACATACAAAATGTATATTGTACATAAACGTAATAAGAACATGCGTATAATTATAAAATAAAGTCACGTGTACATATATCTTCCAATATGTAGTACATAATACTGTAAAGGTAGTATTCTCTTCCTCAGTTAAAGCTCTCTTTCTTTCTACCTCTCAATCTTTATTTCTTTCTTCATTTTTTCAACATTCAAACATTTTACATTATTACCCGCGAAATTCAAAATGAATATATATCCATTTAATACGTAAGAAAATATTATCAAGAGTTGAAAATAATGCCCATTCGGAGTAAAAATGTATAAATATACATATATATATATATGTATACATACATATACACATACATATGCACACATATATACATACACACATGTTATATATACACATATGTATATATTATGTATGTATATATATACTTTTAGTATACGCAACTCGGGAGTTGAGAAATATGCGCAATTTCATTCAAGAGTATTTATTTCATATTTTAGTTATCATTAACCAGTACTTTCATTTTTAGAAGAATCTGATAATATAAATAATGTAAATATTACAGAAATAGAATAATAATATAATGTAATAATATATTGTAAAAAAAAAATATTATAATTCATTTTAAAAATGTAAATGTTTTCTAACATTTATTTAATAAAGAGAACCAATTTAATTTTTGTTATCAAATTATTTAATTAACCATTACACTATATTGTAAATAGATTTCTTAAGTAGTCTATTAAGGCCTTTTAAATGAATAATCACATACATCAGAATCAAATATAATTATTAACCAACGGTCGGTACTCATTGTTTTAAGTTTTCACTGCTGTTGGCCAGTCCCGCGACTGGCTATTTTTTTTTATTGACTGGTGAATTTTTCAAAACAGAAGCTTATAAAGAAAATTTTATACATGGAAATGTGAAAATGGAAATTTTTAGCGTATGAAAAATGCCGTGTTCTATCGTGATTCGAACCCGGGATCTTCGGATGAAAGGCGGAGACGCTACCACTCCATTACGCAGATCGATAAAGATAAATATCATTGTGATTGATGAAATATTTCCTTACAAAACTTTTAAAAAAATTAGTTGGAAAATTAACGTTAAAAAATTATGTATATTCATTTAACTGTATTAGTAGTTAAATTATATTCCTATTTCTCTTAACTCTGTTTCTTATTTTTATAAAATGTATTTTTTCGTTTTGTTTAAGAGATTTTTTCATACCGGTGTCAGTGAAAATAAAATAAAAATTTAATTAAAGAAAAATAGTAAAATGTGAAATAATACTATTATTCATTTTTATTTAAATGGCAATTTTTTAACTTTCCATCAAATGAAAAGATTGATCTCTTTGTTTTTGATTTAAAAACGAGACGTAATGCACTCCAAATTTTAAAAATCTGATCTGGACACCATATGACTTCCTTTTACGCCTATTAAATTACATAAATACATTTTTTTTTAATGAAAAGTACATAAAATTATTTTATTAATAACTTCTGATATTTTTTAAATTTTTTTTATTATTAAATTCTAACAAAAGTTAATAATAATAATAATAACAATAAATCAATATATTTAAATTTAAAAAAAAAAGTTAAAAAAAAAAAAGAAGATGAAATCTGATTCGAACGGATGTGCTTTCCCTTGTAACATCCAAATATTTCATTAATTAAAATGCTATTCAGCTAAAACTCTGGAACCAATGAAAATAGTACCACTTATGATATATCGTTGAAAAGCTCTCAATGAGGGCTTATTACTGCAGTTAAGAAAACGTCCAAAATCCAAATCTTTTGGATTTTGGGCTTTTTTTGGGCACTTTTGGTCCAGTCGATTGCAATCAAAATGAAAGGTGCATAACTAGATATTACAACAGTCCTATGTCCAAAATTTCAACATCCTACGGCTAATCGTTTTCGAGTTATAAGAGATAAATACGTACGTACGTACAGACATCACGGCGTAACTAGTCAAAATAGATTTAGAGATGGTCAAAATGGATATTTCCCATTGAAATCTGGTAACCGAATTTTTTTGCGATCACAATACATTTTTACTTCGTACAAGGAAATAAAAATAAAAAAAAAAAAAACAAATTAAATAGTTCGACTTTTTTTGTTTTGTTAAAACCGGTTTTTTTTTTACTTTACTTTTTATTAAAATAATAAACAAATATGAATCATTATTTTTTCCTTTTCGTTTTATTTATTGTATTTTTTTTTCACAAAAGGTAAAAAAATACAAAATCTGCAATTAATAAAGTATTATTCTCTTTGCTTCCTGGGTCTTCTTTTGGTTTTAGATACTATTAATCCCTCTGTTTCTTATGATAAAATTTACACGAAAAAATTTAATAAGAAAATTTTTTTTAAATGAGATAAAACATTTCCGAATACTATATCTTTAAAAATATGTAAATCTGAAATATAATCTCGTTAAGAATTATTTTATCGTGTATTAAACTTTTAATCGCTCAGTTTACATTTATGAAAATTACAGTAAATTGATATCTTTATTAATAAGGATGTAAATTTTGGGTAAAATGATGGTAATTAACCTACAGTAAGGAGATTGTAAGATACTCTACGGTATTGATTTCGTAATTATTAACTTTTGAAGACTAATTACAAAATGTTATTTATTTAGCCTTTGATTACAGAGTTCACCATCAAGGTACTATATTATGTTCTTTTTAACTTAAAATTTCATTATAAAAATTCTTATTACGATGTTTAAAGCTTTAAAAGCTTTATTGAAGTTTTATCTTCTAATTAATATTTTTTTTTATTTTTAGATTTACGTTCTTCGTTAAAAAAATTCACTTTTCTTTTATAAAACACCACTTCGATAAAATATCTATGAATCTTACATATTTTAATCGTATAATGAACAGCTTTATCATTCTGATTAACTGTTATGTATTTATCTATAATATAATACAATATAATTTAATAGTTTTTTTAGGTTATATGCACGTATATTCTATTACCCTAATAGCATGATGATATCCTTATTTTTTTTTTTTTTTATTGAATACTAATAAAACTGTCTGTTGTTGTAGTTATATATAGTTATGACTGTTTATAATAGTCGAATAATTGAAAAATATTATGGAAACACTGATTTTAGGTTCCCATTACAACTAATCTTTTGCTCATCCAAAGGATAAACGTATCGTCACGCTCTTCGAATTATAATTAATCTGTATATCGATTATTAAAAACAAAATATTTATTCTATACATTTTGAAATTATTATTAGCTCACGTGAAAGTTCGGTTATGTTAATATTATATTTATAAATTTGATAAATGTTTTGTATATTTAAGTTAATTGTTTAATTTCTGTGCTGATTTCCTCTCCAAAATTTAAAAATATATTCTGTTTTATTAGGTCAGTTTTAATACAATTTTATCCCCTTAAGAATTGATTTTATTTTTTTACATTCTTCATAAGAAAAATGTTTATATAACTCAGAATTATAAATGCGCAAAAACTTTAACGTAACCTGTGTGCTTAAATAAATTTATATTATCTATTTCATATTTTAATATTGGGTCAATAAACCAAATTATTTTCATAAATAAAGTACTGAAAAAGTTCTTTTTGTCGGCTCCGAAAAGATTTTTGAATCTTTTTGAAGTAAATTCCAACTTTGCAGTCTTGATCCTAACAGTTCAGCTTCATTTTTTGATAAATTTAAATCCTTAACAAAGTCATTTAATTCACCTTGTGATATAAGGTGCGGCTTATTGGAAGATAATTCAAAATCATTGTTGTCTTCTTCAGTACTGCCCGATTCTTAGGAATGAATAATCACTGCCAATCACTTAGGAATGAATCCACTGCCTGATTCTCAGGAACTGGAAAAATCTCATTATGAAGTACAGGCCGGAATTACAGATTGCAATGAAATTTATTTTACAGTATGTTTAGATTTTTCAGAAATTCAGACATACTTATTAAACAAAAGTAACAATCGGTTACATGATCCTTTGGTTCACGCCAAACCATAGATACACCAAACGGCAAAGCCTTCCGTGTAATTTTCAGCTACCCTCTTAAATATACAGAACAATTAGTAGTACTAACTGTACTACTATATGAGGAGTCCACATCTTATCCTGATCACCAATTTTACACTGAATGTTCAAATGAAATGTTTTTTAGTTAAAGTTGTAACGCTTTTTTCTATTTGATTTTACGGTAAACTCACCACATACAAAACAAACATTGAAATGTCATTTTTCATTTTTTAAATGTGACATCCACGACATTTATACAATTTCGAGATATTATGACATAGCATTATTAACAAACTTAAGGCAGCAGTAAGACTGAACAAAATTAATTCAATACTAAATCCAATGCTTAATACAAACAACACAGCTGTGTTTTCAGCTACATGTTTTGACCTGCACAGACATGACTAATCTTGTCCATGAAGGCTCACTCTTCAGTATAGATAAGATGTCATAATATGTAACTATGGTATGACGTAATTCTTTTGTTTATTTGTTTATGTATAGCTTAAAAATTATGTTAACAAAGTTAAACAATAAAAAATGAGCTAACAAAATACAATATAGGAGCTTAAAATGAAATATACATTGAAAAATGAAAAAAAAAACCTTTAATTAAAATTTAAAAATTGTTCAATAATGGTGAGTGATGGAATGATTCTTAGTTCATATTCGTTTGCAGCATCAAAAACCAGATTAAAATCATGTTTCACATGTTTGGAACAAAAATTATGTTTATCAGTGTTATTTCACACTTAGGTAGGAAACAACTGTTGTTATTTAAAACTAACATAATTTGTCACAAATCTTATTTCCTTTAATTTTGGCTCCCATAATTGTTTAGCAAAAGTTTTTTTCCTCCAAATAGGAACAGAGAGCACTCTGTGAAATCAAAAAATAGAATTTAACGATTATTTCTTTTATTTAAATAGAATTTAAATTTTTATTTCTTTTATTCCATCACAAAATTTATTGTTAAAATGCATTCCATAATAAAAAAAAAAGGTTTTGTCATCGAGATGGGAATTTAATAAATTCTTTCTTTGGAAAGAGCGTTTAAAAAAATTACACATTTGTTCAACTAAATTAAGACCAGGATATTAAATTAATAAATACATAATTCATATCATAAAATAATTATACATTACAAATAAATCAGAAATGGTTGTTCTACTACCCTTATTGTGTTGGGTTGTATTTTTTTAATGCTCCTGTAACTGCTGCACTGATTTTTATGAAATGTCTATCAAATTATTCTACCTAACCATACGAATAACTTTAAATAAATTAAGAATAAAAAAAAAACAAAATTACGGACGGTAGATATCATTCTTTTCAGTAGATATTTTTCTTTTCATATCAAAAAAATCAAGATTGTTTAAAACTTATTTAGTGAGTCTCAAACTACTTTTGTATTTATACATTTAAAAAAAAAATGTATAAAAAAAAAACATTCTAAAAAAAAAATGGTCAGTCTGGGGACTGACCGACAGAAGTTAATACTTCTTTTAGCTGGCCTGGGGGTGTATTTTAATGCTCTAATAAAATTTAAATTTACTATAATGGAGATGCATGCGCAATGATAATTATATTGTTAAAATGAAATATTAAATTTTGTGACGATATAAATTGGGATAGGCATGTATTAAGATAATTAATTAATAAATGTTCAATATTTAAAAAAAAAAAATACACAGTATTCCAAAAAAGCCCTCGTATCTCAAAATTTTTCCCAATCACTTGATCGGTTTAAAAGCCTATAATAAACTACAGAGTTTTCTGAAGGGAAGGCACTAATAAAAAACATAGGTCACAGTTACGTAAAGAAAGTTGCTCGTATCAAAAAAAAGGCTTGCACGCTCTCGAAAACGATGAAATTTTAATTTTGGGGTTCTCCTCACCCCCTAGAGTGTAACGTTTTGTATGGAGTTTTTTACACTCTTCCGGATCAAACCTATAATGGCATTCGATTTTGACCTCGGGGGAAGTTTCAGGGGAGCGGTAACACTGCCGAAAATGATAAAAAAACATTTTTTAAAATTTTAGGCCCAGTGGGGGGCGGGGGCCGAATTTCCTTTCTCCACTCTTAAGCAGTTTTATGGGCTCTACAAAAAGTTTCTCTTCGACATTTCGCTCAGACGTCTCCTTGTAGTCGCGCAAAAATTTTGGGGCGTAACCCCCCCCCCCACGAGGAGGAAATTTCAATATTTCGGATTTTTCCGGTCTTTTTAGCGCACCCTCGACAAAAAAGATTTCTCGAATCTTTCGCTCCGAGGCTTCTTGCGCTCGGGGGGGGCCAGCATAAAATATTTATTTGGTTCCAGAGCCCTCCTTGTTAATCAGAGGGGGAATCTGACCACAGGCCCCTCAAGTTTATTTTGATTCCCGAAAAAGGCCTCTTGTGTTTTTTCGCACAGACGCTTAATTAAAAAGTTAAACCCCCTTCCCCCGGCGAGAGGGGCATATTCCCAATTTTTTAAACGTTTTCCGAGGGTTTCACAGGACATTAAACAAAAGTAATTCTAATAAATTTTGCGCTGTAGGGTGTCCTTACTATCTGTAGGCTTCAAAAAAATATACAATTTTCCAAAAAAGCCCCAGTATCTCAAAATTTTTGATCGGGTTAAAGGCCTATAATAAACTTTAGAGTTTTCTGAAGGGAAGACACCAATAAAAAAGCAAGGTTATGGATAAGTAAAGAAAGTTGCTCGCATGTCGAAAAAAGGCTTGCACACTCTTGAAGACGATAAAATTTTAATTTTGGTGTTCTCTCCGACCCCCTACAATTTTCGAACGTTTTGTATGGAGTTTCTCACACTGTTCCGGATAAAAAACTATAAAGGAATATCGATTTCGACCTCAGGAGAGTCTCAGGGGAGCGGTAAGACGGCAGAAAAAAAAAAAAAAACAGGTTTTTCGGAATTTTGGGCCCAATGGGGGAGGCCACGTTTTTTTCTCGAATCGTAGGCGGTTCTTTGGACTCTACGAAAAGTTTCCCCGCGACGTTTCGCTCAGACGTCTCCTTATAGTCGCCCTAAAATTTTGGGGCGTAATCCCCCCCCCCAGGAGGAAATTTCAAGATTTAGGATTTTTCTGGTCGGTTTCAGCACACCCCATACAAAAAAGCTCTCTTGACATTTTTTGCTCCGAAGCCTCGTTAGGGGTTAGAATTAATTTCAATCAGTCACTCAGTGAGTAGTCAATCAGTATGATACCATGAAATGACAGCAAACTGGAGATTTTCCCACTCCCAGGCCCACCAAAAGAAGTATTAACTTCAAAAAATTGGTATTTTTAATTCACTCTTTTTACCAACCCTTACTTATGGTCGGGTGTCAGACTGTCAGAACAAAACATAACAATTCAAGCAATTGAAATATGATATTTATGCTAATTAGAGAATAGAAGGAAAAGAGAGAGAGAACAGATGATTAAGGATGGCTTATATATCAAATGGTTACAAGATAGGATAAAGAGTGCTCAGCTCCATCGGTTCGGTCATCTTATTACAATGGTATCTTAAACACTTCCTGAATCATCTTATTTGGCAAAAGTGGAAGGTCAATGACTAACAGTAAGGCCTCAGAAAACACAGGAAGGTAGTATTCATGAGGTTTTTGGCTGCTCATCATTTACAATTTGGACAAGAAAAGTCCACAGCAAGAGACAGAATAAGATGGAAAGCTCTAACATTCTCTACACCGAAGTTAGAATAAGATTGTAGTAAGTAAAGTAAGTATTTTGTATACATTGTTACAAAGTTTTATAAAAGAAAATTTATTTAGTAAAGTAAACATTTACTTAAGTAAGAGAAATGAAGAGACTTAGAATAGGGAAGAAAATACAATAAGATTACATGAATTTTAGTGAGAAGGTTTGAATAAAAGAAACGTGTAATATATAAGTGGGTCAGGGTTAGTATAAACCTTGATAAATCTTGATAAGTACAAATAATTGAATAGTTGATGAAAAGATTTTCTATATATTTTACATACTGGCAAATGAAAGTTTAAAATTGTTAGCAAAATGTTACTTGTTATATTATTCAATATACTATTATCAGTGATTTATTATCTTTAGATTATAACTAGATAATATTAAAAGCAATAGTTATCAGTTTTATATTATAATCCAATAAAGAGATATATATTTATCAGTGAGGTGTTGGCCGAACTTAAGAGACTGATTCAGGACATCAGAAAAAAACAATTATGTTCATATGGACAAATGCCTACCTTCCTTTATTTACCCTATGCCTACCGTTTTGTGTTTTTTCAATAAAAATTTATATCTTAAGAGTGAATTGAGATATTTTAATGAAATTTGGTATGCATGTAACCAATATATGACTTACAAAAAAAAAATTACTTTGAAAATTCCAAAATGGTGGCCGTTAAAATTTTCAACTCATTATATTTCCGTAAATATTAGCTTTATCAAATTATGTTTTATTATACAACATTTTAAGCCTTTTATTGTGAAGAAAATGACACCTCATTTGTTCAAATCAGTTGATAAATATCTGAGATATACAACTTAAACGTTAAAGTTTGTGTGTGTGTGTGTGTGTGTGTGTGTGTGTGTG